>JAECUM010094848.1:0-26105 GCA_016617855.1 Megalonaias nervosa | reverse complement strand
GTAAGTAACACAACTGCACATAACATGCGTTGTGTTACCTACAAATTTCCCCACTACAGTTTTCCCTTCTGTACCATGTGTTCTTCATGGTGTCTTTGAGCACTGTCATTTTGCACATGGCATTAAGATAATCTTTTCTATCTGCAGTGTCCATTGGCTTCTGCTAAACCTGTCTTTAGGAGTGATCGCCCTTGGAGTCTAACATTCCTTTGGAGTAGTCAGACGTCCTATTGCCTTGCTGAGTCCTGTACCTCAGATGGGCCTGTATCATATTTCCTTGTCTTGCTAGAATACATTGCCTGGTTTGTGGATGCTTTTGATCCAACTGATGGTAAGTGCAGTCTTTATCCATTGTCTCCAGTGATCTCAGAGTCCTTCTTGAAAGTTTACCTCCCAAGTGTGTCACTTTTGTTTTCAGTGATGATCCCAGCATGTTATAGAGTCTTTGTATTGTTGAATGCACTCTTGCCTGGAGTTTCTTGAATAGTTCACATTTTTAGGTAATGAAACACTGATGGATCTGTTCACAGCCTCACATTTCTGTGTGTTTGTGTTCAGTCGCAATCTTTCTACAACATCACAGGAGAGTTTCATTTTCAGAACGTCTAGCAGGATATTCTTATCATTTTCTGTCATGTTTAGATGAGTCACTTTATGGGGGCCCAGGTATGCTGATCGTATCCACCAACTGTTAGTACTTTCCTCCCCCACAGACCTTTGAATAATGCTGGCATTTTGAGCAGTCCCCTGAATAACAGCGCAGTGTGGCATCCAGTACTTAGGGAAGTTGACATTTAATTTTTGTAACATCACCACTATTGTCCTCCATTAGTTCCTTGAAGATCAAACTGCAGCGTGCTTTAATGTCGTGGCTGACAATTGTCTGTTTGAGCCTTTTTCCTTCTCTTGTTCTTATTCCTGGAAACATGTTTTCACTAAATATTGCAGAATTACACCGTTTGAACTGTAAACGACCCAAATGGACGGGGTCCGACAGTCGTTCTAATTCTCACATTGGATGTAGAATGTTGTAAGCATCTTGGAAGCCAGCAGCAGCCTGTGCATCTCCATCTGTTGTTGCATGTCTAACGAGAATCTCTTGCAGCACAAACTTTTTTCCCATTTCTCTTGCCATTCATTTTCTGGATGTGGTGCAACTGGTGACAGATTTGCTGTGCAGTCAACATGGCCTCCAGTACATTGCTGATCAAAACCTTTCCCCTTCAGCCATGCTCCAGTCCAACACAGCTTGTTTTCTACTGTAGTCCCCACAATGTATTGCTTCTCTGTAAAAGTTTCACAGGCAATTCTAACAGTTTGCGATGAACTTTGACCAGGTTTCATTTCATGTCCAAAGCTAATGGCATTGTATCTTGCGTAAAAAGCAACATTTATTTGGTCAGGATGCTGAACACTACGCAATACATTAACCTGTCTGACTAGTTTCAGCTTGTCTGTCATATCCATTTCATTGAGCTCCACAATTACTTTGCCTACAATGTTGGAGGCCATTAGCATAGATGTTCTGCTAGGTGGTGGGATGTCAGTGGCCGCAAGCAAGTATCTAGCTCTGGTGTTGCCCATTGGTGTATCTAATAGTCAAGTGTGAAACACCATATTTACAGCAGCAGGATTTGTCCCAGGTTTATTTGTTTTTATCTCCTTATACAACTTATACTCTGGTGACTTCAAGCTGCAGTTTTTACACATCATAGTATGCTTCCAAGCAAGTCCCCATTTTTTTCATTAGCAATTTGGAACTCTGGTCTCTCACACATGTTGACTTGATTACCATGGCGATGAATGATATCATTCCACAGTTCAACATTTTTTGCAGACCCAGGTGAACATTACAGTCTGGTGCCTGAACTGACTGGAGACCCCCATTTGTCGGCTTTTGTCGCTGCAATGAGAGAGAAATTGTCTGCATCTATTCTTCTGGTCACTGGAACAGGTGCAGCACTGGAACTTGGTAGAGTATCATCAGTCGGATATCTGATTCCTTTGTTATTTGGAATATTTCCAGGTTTAAGCTGCCTTCCTCTTCTTGTACCCTTTCATGGTTTCAGTTACAATAACTGCATGTAAAATACAAGAAGTTTCCTCTCTCTCTCTCTCTCTCTCTCTCTCTCTCTCTCTCTCTCTCTCTCTCTCTCTCTCTCTCTCTCTCTCTCTCTCTCATATAACTAGGAAAAGGCGTGCTAGCTTGGTTTCAGAGAACTACACCAACTCTTCAATACTACTGGAAGCCTAACATATGAGGGCTCCTCCCCTTCATGGGTGGAAATGATATCATGTCCTTGGTTAGTATCCCTAGCTAGCATAGTTAGATGCTACCAGATTTCAGGTGTTACCTTTTATTGACAGGCCCTGGTTTAATTGCTTCGCACTTGATAAGGAATACCATTGATTTTCATGATAAAGGAATGAAGAAACTTTGCCATAGAACAAAATTTGTGAACTTCAGGTTTTAAAGTTTCATTAAAATTTAAGTTAAATTTAAATTTTCATATAAATATATGTATCAGTTTTTAATATTGAATTTCTAGGAAAGTTTAACAGACAAGTTTAATTTCTAGTACTTTCCAGATTGGTGTTAGGACTAAAAACTGATTACAGTTTATTTGAAGTGTTTATCTTGATTAGCAAGATTACAATTAAACTTTTGTGCATTTTTGACATTCGGCCATTTGGAATTGGCTTGTGCTTCTGTGACCGTGGTGTCAGCTAAAGCCTGTACTGTCATATTCACGGATGAAATTCCTTAAAACTTTGCAGCAGTATTTAAGAGATATTGATTAGATCACGGATGGAAGTTTTGTCCATTGAGGTGAAATTGTCTGACCCTGTCAGGCATCGGGTCACAGTTAGTACTTCCAGTTCAGTACCCACGAATGTAGTTCTAGTCTAGTTTTAGAACATTTTTTTCCTCTCTCAGTACTGAAAAACAAATTTAGAAAATATATAGTAAAATTAATTGTGTTCTATGTCCATATAAAGATCAGGGTCAAAACGGACCGGTACCAAAAAAGTCCATGGCGAAAACGGACTAGTGTTGAAAAGGCCAATTTCAAAACGGCCCGACCCCAAAAGGCACATTTCTGTATCAATTACTAGTTACTACTATTATGTATCCTAAAATTAACTAATACATAAATATAAAGTCCTTATGTTTTATTGTGAAATACCTATAATTACTGTGCAGTAAAATAACACTCTGCAGTATGTCATAATCGTAAGTGAGTGATCATGAAATTAATTGCGACACGCTACTACTTGTTCTACGTAAAATGAACAAAGAAGAAAATAACGCAAGTTACTGAATGTGAGAAAGTTCAAATAAGGCAAATGCTAATTGTGAAAGAAAACATTCGAAGCAAAGTGAATCGATAACATCTTTCTTATAACACAATAAAGACTGAATACGAGTTAGTGTTACCCAGGTGAGTAGTAATAGGGGGCTGTATAGTGTCAATAGAAAACCCAGACAAAAAGGACGTGGGGCTGTATAGCGTCAATGGGAAATCCTTTCAAAAAGGTTTTCCCGGCACTATAGCGTCAAAATTTACCCTGGGCCACTATAGCATCAAGGGACAGTTGAAGATACAGAGGATCCCAAATGGGAAACGATTTAATAGTGAATTTATGAAACTCGTTAAATAATGTCCAGCTTTTGCTAGCCAAGGCTCGCAAAAGCTGGACATTATTTAACGAGTTTCATAAATTTAATATTAAATCATTACCCATTTGAGATTCTTTTTATCACATAGTTTTATTTCAGTAGAAATTATTTAGATAGAAAGAAGAACAAATGATTTCGTTCATTCTGACAGACGCTGTACCGTTCATTTGTTGTGCATAAGAAATAGTCCCAAACAAAGTTGAAATAGAAAAAGTATATTATACATTTTTGATAACTATAAATCAGAGAATAAGCGTCCATCCAAATAAACAGAACATTTTACAAAAGACAGAATATTTGTCAACACAAGTTGTCCAATGCGTGTGATGTCACATTGTTTGATACGGTGCACAGTGCCGGTTTGAGTTGGCCAACACAACACAGTGACAGTGTTTACGTTGAAATTCCACAACTAAACACTACATTGTTGCAATATTTTTGTAAAAAGAAGATTACTGGATGCAAAAATGCACATATTTACTGGAATGCATTTGTGACCGGAAATTTACAGTATCTGATTTGGAACATTAGATTGTACAGAAGACGAAAACAACTCCCTGAGTCGGACTTGCATCACATATTTACCGCGTAAATATGCTGTGGTTGGATAAAGTTCAGTCAGTTGGGGAGACCGGTTTATGTCTACATTCTTCTGTGAACAAAGGTGAGTTTTTTTACTTCAGTAAGTTCACATTTAAACCAAGCTTGTATGTATAGTGGATTCTATGCTACAGACATACCGCCCATGCATACCCACCCCTACCCTCGTTATCATCTAAGCAATACTGGTAGTTTTATTTGTTGTTATTGTTCTTGTCTTGGGGGCTTGCCATTTTTCATGTTATGAAATGTTATAGATGACGTAACAAAACCCCGTGGGGATAAATTGGCAATATTGAAACAGACGAGACCATTTTTCCCGAATTCCCTTTCGGGAGTCGATTCAAAAAATGGCGGCCAAAAATGTTCAATAAAAACAAAACATTCCAGAAGGCGGGGTTAAAAAGGTTTTCCCACGATGGAAGCCAATCAGTAAAGAGAATACTGCACAATAATTGCATGGGGTTATTTGGACCAATCAGAGTCACATAAAGTGATATGTTTACATGTATAATATCAAAAATATTAAACTGCATACGCTATAGGCAAAGTGTACCGACTATGTGATAAAGGGTGAGTTTTGTATAGGGACAATAGAAATGGAACAGTGTTACGTGTAGGCTCGTACAAAGTAACAAGGAAAAGAGTGAAGCCAACAAGCTTTGTAAATTTTAATAAAATAATTTATTTCCCTAGAAAACAAGGTAAAAAATATGAAAAAGGACTTACGATTTGTGAATCTAATCCAAAAATTAATCCTAGAATTAAAAATTATAAGTCCTATCACTAAAAGGTCTAATTGAATCAAAATTCGAATCCCGATGAGGTTTCAAGATGGAAGGCGATGACGTCTTCAATATCCTGTTTTGTATAGATGTGCCACCAGTTCCTTGTTGAATTTTATGAATCAAGAATAATATTCCTGCTTTAGAATTCCGAATAATTTCCAATAAATATCTTTGTCCAAGAATGTTGATGACAAGCACTTATATTTCAATGAAAAATAAATGATTTTAAATAACAATTTCAACTCAACTGGTCACAATACAAAATACCTTTGAGCTCCAAAAGGTATGAAATACGACTGACTATTCAATACAAATCATCTGTTTTAACCCTCAACTAAAACGCAGTTTAGACCCACGTGATGGGGTCACGTGATCACTTAATTCGAACCAAGCAGTAAAATAATGTCAATTAGCACGTAGGCTAGTAGAGAGTTAGCTAAGAAGCAATGATTCCCACACTGGAAATGAATTTATAAAAAAGGTTGTTTACAACAGAGCAGACTCAAGCCAAGAATGACCTTGATTACGACCAATGATTTTCACTCTGTGTTTACGAATTTCTGAATCAAGGTCAGGAACTAGGTCAGCTAAAAATATAATGTAGCAATAGTGATTATTTACTAGCACTGAACTGAATTTTCAAGAAAAAAGTCAAATCCAGTGAATCAAGTTATCATTACAATAGCTTGTAATGAGACAAAAATAAAATAAAAAAGAATTTAAAACTAGCAATTAAATTACATATACGTAACAAACAGGTATGGTGACGTCACGGTATTGGACGTTAGCAACAATGCCAAACTGCAATGACAGCGGGAAAAAATATAACGTTATCTCCCATCTCGCCAAGCGTGTAAGTTCTTTCAGTGGATAGACATAGGCATAGATATATAACACATACATAGATTTATGAACAGAACTCTATCACACGTAAAATATAAAATCGACAAAAAATATTTTAGGCGAGAGAGTAAATCTTTTCTAGGCAGTGAAGTGGCCCTGAAAAGGGCCTTTGTGTTTTTGTTAACACCATTCCGTTAACATAGAGGGCATCGCACAGGTCTTCTTCTCTTCCTTAAACATCGTCTAACCTCTAGACCGTAGATTAAGACTCGCCTCAGACAGCCTTGCCTCTCCACATAGATCCTTCGTTTCCAAGCGGTCGTATCGGTGATCTTGATGATTGTCCATGATGATTTAATATACATGGGTAGGTCCGTACAGAACAGCATCGACGATGCGAGAGTAGACGATTCTACGTTAGTCCACATCTTGTGACGAGAACAGGTGAAGGGAATGACGCGAACCGCAGCTATTTATAGTGAAAGAGCGGATCGAAATGGTTTGAGGTTTCTTTTACCAATCCTAACACGCGTTAAAAATTTCAACCACAGTGCGGAGTCTGTCTGCCAATCCGAAGAGAGCTACCTCTGACGTCACATTCCCTGTATAGGTGCGCTTGCGTCTGTGCGCAGTGAATCTATGCAACATTGTTTTTGAAACATGACAGAAACTAAGAAGACGATGAATTGAGGTGTACCGGCCGTGGAGACGAGATGCGATGGTATAGCAGCGGCTACCAAAGCCAACACAGGTCTATTTCCAGAAGAGGTCGATTTTAATTGGGATTTAATGAATTTGAATTTGTTCCGGAACCAGCACCTTCGCCACCTTCTCCTTCTTTATCACACGTTGAGAATTTTAAACAGAGACAGAAAAAAGATTAGGAGAAATTATTACAGCAGCAGAAAGAAGCAGAACAAGTTTTTCTCCTTCAACAGCAATAGCAAGAAGAAGAGGCAAGAAGGAAATGACAGGAAGAAGAAGAAGCAGAAAAGAAACAAGGTCTAGGAGAGAAGGAGAACAGTGAAACTCAAACGGTGACGGTACTCTTGGACATTTTGGCAGAGTTAAGGAGCCTGAAACAAATGTATCAGACTTCTTTACTACGACTCAAGAGAAAAAGACCTTCCCGAGCCTAACAGTCCAACCCTGTTCACACACCTACTACACCTGTGATACCAGCCCTAGTAATTTCTACCAAATCATCGACAAGAGCAGGTCCAGAAGTAGGCCTTAGCCGTGGCAAAGGCTTAAGGTAGTTAAAACTGATTGCTTCTCATTACTCAGTTTTTTTGTTTTTTTTTGTGTTAAATAAACCCTCAAACATCCAACGGTCCTTTTCAGGGTCGCCCACTTCTTTCGAAAAGAAATTGTATTCATTTTGCCAAAATCAATTGAAACTCAAAATCCCTTTTTTACCCGATAATGTACGTGTGTGAGTGCGTGAGTGTAGGTCCTTATCATTCTAAAAATCAAAACCAAGAGACACTTACGTTTTCTTTCTGTTAGATTCCGGTACAAATTTTACAATCTAATGTCACAACACAACACTTTAAAAAGTTCTTCTTTGTCTTTATGTTCACTCTCTCTGTTTTTTGAAATCCTCACTTTCACAGGTTTTCCTCCTCTTCTTCCTCACTTTTTTTCTCTTCTTCTTTTCTTCTCTTTTTTTCTCTTTCTGAACGTGTCGGCTTTCTTCATTTTGGGATGGTACCGCTTCTCCTTCCTGTTCGGAACCCATCTCTCCCTCCAGCTTCTGTTTGTTTCCTAGGGCAGTCTGAAGACCAATGTCCTTTCTCTTGACAATGATAACAGGTATCTTAACTTTTGTCTCTTTTGACACCTGTCTTGCTTTTTTGACGGTCTGGGCATTCTGAAGACCAATGCCCGTTCTTCTGACAGATATAGCAAGTATCTTGACTTTTATCTCGAAAGGAGGGGGAGTAGTCTGTCGGCTTTTCTGAAGAAAACCTTCGTATGACACCTCGCAAAGCTCTGATCAGAAGTTCGATCTGTGTCGGCTCTTCCAACGATCTGGTAGGCTTGAGAGTGAAATGAATACTTGGAGGGAAGACACTGACCCTTTATATAGGCAAGACACTGGCCTGATATGGATATAAAGTGACCCATGGCGTTTCAGATGTAGTCATTTGACGTTCTGCACTTAAGATGAAACGATCGCATCAGTTCGAGAAGAATGTAGATGAAAGTAAGAGGCAGAAAAGTGACCTATCGCCTCGCACAGTAGATGAAGTCTTGGCTCAAATTCATGCCAGCGATTTTGAAGATGAAATGAGTGAGCTAGAATCCAGGCCCAGAGAGTCTACACCTAACCAAAGTCCACCACCACTAAACCCTGAAAATTACTACTACATTCGAGAGACGGACTAACGCTCCTCTAGAAAATTTCACACGGTGAAGTTTAAAGATTTCAAGACCGATGTACCGTTGGAGAATGCAGAAGGGTTCATCACCGATGTGTGAGATACTTTGTTAACCTCACTGAAACAGCAATGTGAAGCCAAAAAAGACGATCGCTTGAGACTTTCCCTTTATCACGACAGTCTGAAGTCCCCCGTTTGGATAGAGGTTAGAAGCCCCTCAGAACTGACTCCTTTCAAAGTCATCGCCAAAATTCAACAGTACAACAATCTAACGACAAGTTTCACATCACTGATGGAAAAGCGACACTGTTCATGACCCACGTTTATCTTCCCCAAGGGACAGGACGCAAAGAGTTGTTATTGGTAGAAGAGATTCGCAGCATCAAGCGCAGCCTCGTCCGAATTAACAACCCCCAAGACATGATGTGTTTAGCCCGTGCCATCGATGTGGGACGAACGTATGCCGACAAGAACGACACGACAGAATGGAAAAGAACCTGGAAAACTATTCAACAATCGGACCGAGCCAAACAACGAAGAGAAGCAGAACTCCTCTTTCAGCAATCTGGGATATCCAAAGACACCCTCTGTGGCATTCCTAAAATACAAAAATTTGCAAGACGTCTTTGCTCCACGCTACACGTTGAAGGTGCATCCTTAAGAAGTGCGCGGACCTCTGTTGTTTCGAGGCAAAGATTTCAAAGACGGAAATACATTCACGTCTATTATCACGGTGAACATTTTGATGCCATTACCAGTATCACTGCATTCCTGGGATACAGTTATTACTGTGAGAAATGTGACTATGACTATAAGAATCGAAAGAAACACATGCATTGCGGATCGAAATGTGACGAATGTTTGGCCTCTAAACCCTGTCTGGACGAAGGATAAGAATGGGTGCATTACCCAGCTTGTCAGCGCACTTTCGTCAGCCCTATCTGTTACCAACAACATTTGAAAACGGAAGGTTCACAGCAGAAAAGTGCTTGTCAACTGCTGAGATTGTGCCCTTCTTGTGGACAAGGCACAAGTACCAATATTGCCAAGTTACACTTATGTCGAGGAAAGAAGCGATGTCACATTTGTCACCAAATCGTGGACTTGGAACGCGAATGTTACATTCAAAAATATCATTCCAAACATGAAGAGGACGACGACCAGAGGAAAGGTAATTTCATCTTTTTCGATTTCGAATGCAAGAGACTGGCATTCACATTCCTAATTTATGCGTGGCTCACCGAGCGTGTGATAAGTGAATCAAAGAGCCTATCTTTAGTCATGTCTCTCAGTGCAGCAAGATTCCTTTAAGACGTAAAAATTCTTTCGGGGACCTAACACGCTGGCCGATTTCGCCCAATGGATCTTACACCACATCGACGAGACGTGGAGGCAAGAGGACAACGAACGTTACGGAGATTGCCATCGCTATGCCACGGTAATGGCTCACAATTTCTCGGGATAGGATGGGCAATTTCATCTCAGATAGTATACGGAACAAAGCACCGAAAGTTATAAAGTCATTTTGAATGGAGCCAAAATCATTTCCATGCTAGTGGGACAATTGCAGTTTAAAGATTCGATGAGTTACTTGGCCATGCCTTTGAGTCGAATACCTAAAACGTTTGGAATGACAGAAATGGCCAAAGGCTATTTTCCACACTTTTTCAATACCGAAACCAATCAACACGCCTTTCTGTCCCATTTGCCTGATGCTCACTATTATGACCCGGACAACATGCACACCGAACAACGAGAAGCTTTCTACGCTTGGTACCATACTCACGCCTCGGTCCCCTTCGGCTTTCAGGAAGAAATGTTAAAGTATTGTCGTTACGACGTGGAAATTTTACGTCGTTGCTGTGGAAAATTTCGAGAACTGTTCATGGAACACGGTGGGATCGATCCTTTGAAAGAAGCCTGCACCATTGCCAAAGCATGTTCCTTAGTGTACCGCCAACGATTCATACCCGAAAGCACCTTGTCTGTCATAAGCCCTCAAACGACCAACTTTGTCAAACGTCAATACTCGGTCAAAGCCCTACGCTGGTTACATTACTTGTGCGACAAGGAAGACAAATGGATCCAACACGCCCGCAACGGAGGAGGCGAAAAGACCATCGGAACGTATTCAGTGGATGGTTGGGGCTTAGAAAACCCCTAGATCTTATACGAGTTTAACGGTTTCTTATTTCACGGATGTCCCATCTGTTACCCTCAACGTGATACTAAAAATCAGTTTTTACAACGTATCATGGAAGACATGTACCAGGCCACTTGTCAGCGGCGCCTGAAGTTAGAACTGCAAGGATACCAAGTACTGGAAATGTGGGAACACGAGTATGATCACCGTTTTAGAACCAATCCCGAGTAAACTCATCGTGGATAGTTACAAGTTGGCGGACCCTCCGAACCCGCAGGAGAGTTTGTACGGAGGACGGACGAATGCCACCTGTTTGCTGCACCACGCCGACGAGGAGAAAGGAGAAGAAATCAAATACTTGGACGCGTGTTCGCTGTATATTTAGGTGTGCAAATATTATCGCTTTTCCGCAGGGCATCCGCAATTCCTGACGGAACACATCAACCTGGACAACATTCGACAATACGAAGGATTGATCAAATGCAAAGTCTTGCCTCCCACGGACGTGTACCATCCCGTTTTATCTCACCATTGCCAAGGAAAACTGATGTTTCCCTTGTGCCGTACTTGTGCAGAAACGCGCGACCAAGACCAACCTTGTCAGCACACCCATAAAGAACGCGCCTTGACAGGAACGTGGGTTAGCGTGAAATTGTTTAACTCTCTTTCTTGAGATACCAACTGTTAGAAGTGCACGAAATTTACCACTTTCCCAAGACAGAACAGTACCACAAGGGCGACGAGACTTAGAAAGGCATTTTCGTAGACAACGTGGATGCCTTTTAGAAACAGAAACAAGAAGCCAGCGGCTATCCTTCCTGACGCCACACTCCCGAAGACCAAAAGAAATTCAAAGATAAATACTTGTAGAAAGAAGGCATCACTTTAGACCACGTGGAGAAAAAACGAAAGAACGCGATCGTTTGCTAAAGTGATGTTAAATTGCTTGTGGGGCAAAATGGCACAGCGACCGTGTTTACCCAAGACGGAGTATTTGACAGAACCTTCCCGCTACTTCCAGTTGATTCACGACAAAAGCAAATACATGAAACACGTGGACTTCGTTCGTGAGGACTTGATTTTAGTCAATTACAAAGAAGAACTGGACTTTGTAGAAGCCGACGAATTTGGAAATGTCATCATTGTGGCCTACGTGACAAACCATGCTCGCTAAAAATTGTACGAAGTGTTACACCAATTAGGAGATCTTGTGCTGTATTTTGAAAAGGACAGTTGCATCTACATCGATCGCCTGGGTCAACGTCACCCTGTTATCGAAGGAGACCGTTTAGGAGTCTGTACGGACGAGCACCCCAACGACGAGATTCTTTGTTTTGCTAGTGGCGGTCCCACAAATTACGGCTACGAATACCGTGACCCACAAGGAGAAGTGCACATCGAGTGCAAAGTGAAAGGATTGACACTGAATTATCGCACCAGTCAAGAGGTAAACTTTGAGGTATTGAAAGAAGCCTTGCAGTATGGAGAGGATGGAAACTTTAGAGTAACCACCTACCAGCCTCACAAAATTGTACGTTTAGAGACACACCAAATCGTCAGTCGACCATTGAAAAAAGTTTATCAAATCGTGTACCAGAAACGAGTGAGACTTCCCAACCACTTCACTTTACCGTACGGTCACTTCGATATTGGTCAGCATATAAAAAGGTCAGCGTCCAAGGCCGATTGTTAATTGTTACTACCAACACCAAGCGAGAAAGATGAATACTTTCAAAGAGCATGTATGAAGCGGGAGAAAACTCGAGCGCGATGCTGTGCCTTGCGATTGCAGAGATGCCGTACGCTGTGACCTCAGCGATTCAGTACCACATCATAGGAACTTTGTTATGAGTACTACCATACCTACCATGGAAAGTGATGCTGTGCGTGTCAAACCTGACGGATGCGAAGGCGATGCCACTCGTTATCGTACACCTTTTCACTTTACTTGTTTTCATTGTCAATGTCATCCTCCTCGTGAAACCATGCGTCAACCGCCCTACGGATGTCATCCAACCCTGAGGAAACTCCTGCGGATTTCATCGTACCCTTATCGAAATGAAGCCGTGAAAGAAGAATATTTGTTCCCTGTGCGTTTGCCTGTATACTGCGACTTTGAAAGTCGATTCTAAACCTTCCAAGGAAAGTGGCCCAAACATCTGGAAGAACCTACCCCCGAAGAATTAGCCAGAGCCGGATTTATCTACTTGGCCGAAGGGATAAAGTCAAATGCTTCAGTTGCGGTGTGTCACTTCACCAGTTGAAACAGAACGATTCCGCTTACTTGGAACATGCTCGATGGTCTCCGTACTGTCACTATCTACCTTTAGTGAGACTATAGTAATTGAAGTGGCATACCATGACGTTTAAGAAACCAGCTTGGTTAGGAGCCAAACGTTGGACAACACCTAGACAAGTATTTATACCCCATTTAAGAAACAATATTCAAAGATCACAAAACGAATTGGAAGAGAAGATTTACAGGGAAATTTGGCAGGGATTTGCCAGAGCAAAATCTTAATTGGTGACTGAGGAACTTTTGTGTCGAGGAATTCGCAAGAGAAAAGTGACAAAAGTAAAAAAATTAGTCAGATTTCTCTGGATCATGTGTGCGTTCTTCCGAATATTCCGCTTTAGACCATTTACATTAGAAGATTTTAATGACAGTCTTGACAGTTTCCTGGAACGGCAGTGGCCAGAAATTACTCACTAAGTCCGTCACTTTCGCTCTAGGAAGTATAAAAACAGACTACCATGCCACGACCTTTATGATTCGTGATACAACAGATTCCTTGGAAGGAAATCAATGACAGTATTCAAACTGTGGAGGATTACCATCACTTATTACGAGGACTGTGTCCATTGAATTGGGGTCGACGTGTGGTTTGTGTCTTAGTGACTTCCTGTCTGGGATTTCGTTTACCAGCCGATTCCTTGTGGACTCTTTACGAACAGTACATACCACCCATAACATGGTACCTTTAAATGTACACGAGATACTCATTCTGTTAAAAGCCTTGCGTTTTCATCTCGATATTTCTCGAACTCTGCGGGAAAAAAAGATTCGTCAACTTTTAGGCACTAAAATGTGTACGACGATGTGTGTATAGCTTGTTACTTACACCATCACTGGAAAGATGTATGTGACTGGAAAAGTTTGGGCTTCGAGGCTTGGACAAAAGAAGTGGTACACTATGCCCAAGAATTGGGATCATAAATTCAAACTTTCAGTGAAAAAAATAACTTTTAAACCTGTGTTAGTGACAGTGCCAGAAGAACCCGACACCAAGGAAAACCACTCCCTTTAGGACAGGACTGTCTTCGACATGCTCACCACCGAAAGACCATTCCGGGAGGACCCCTGTATGACTGGGCCCAATGTAGAGACTCTAAGAAAATTACAAACTATCCCTAGGACATCACACCTACATTATCAAAAATTTTGTACAGAGACTTGTTTATATTCTACTTTGATCGTGTTAATGTGTGTTGAATGCATGTACTTAACCATCTGGCTTTTATGTAGTTTTGTCTTTCGTGTTGTTCCACTTTAAACATTTGTTGAAAATAAACGTGTCCTGAAAAAAGTATAAAAACTCTTGTCTTGTCTGTCTTCGTGTCAAAAGTAATATTCCCTACACTATGGCTACCTCTGCTGTCTCTGCTCCCTCTACCTTCACATTGAAAGTCATCGACAAAAACTTAGATCTTGCCAGTTGGGAGACCTTGTATCTTCGGCATCCCTTTAACATGTTAATTGCTGGACCCAGCGGTTCAGGCAAAACTGAATTTGTCAAACGTTTGATCGAACATAAACATCATTTGACCGATCGTCCACCTCAACGGATCGTGTGGTGTTAGAAAGAGTGGCAAACGACGTACAGCCTCCATCATCGTAATGCCAGTGTCATTTATATCACCAATAATTTGTTTCAACAAAGTAAAGGTCATCGCACCATCAGTCTCAGTGTTCATTACGTGGTCTTGTTTAAAAGCCCTAGATATAAATCGCAAGTGCAAGTCTTAACCAAACAGTTAGGAATGCCTTGGTTAACCCATGCGTACGACGATGCCATTCAAACCCCACACGGTTATTTACTCCTAGATTTAAAACCCACCAGCCCCGATTATTTGTGATCTCGTATCCATCTGTTTCACCACTGGTGCCAAGACGGAGGGCCTGTCGTGTACACGCCCCCGTCGACTTAACAACAAAAAAAGTCTGTCAAAACCTCGGTTACTTTGGCGCTGTCTCACATAGCGTCAACATGATGTACCTTCAGTCTCATCTTCCCGTCAAATTGGTTCGTGCCTTGTACGTTTTCAGTCGCGAAAAAAATCCACAAATACGTGCTCGTGTCTTAGAAGCCAGTCTCAGAGAAGTCTTACGATGGTTTACGGTGACAGCACGTCAATTACTGCAAGGCATTATTCACATTACACATCAAACCAAACTCTTTTTTGAGAGAAACAAAGTAGCCTTAAATCAACTGACCGATCCCCGCATCGACACTCAAACCCAAAAGCAAATCATTCTGAAACCTGGAGGTAACCTGGAGGTGTCATCATTCGCTCCCTCTTAAAATGGGATCCTAACGCCCCCAAAGTGATCTCCAATAAAATGCCACTCCTAGACCCAAAGGCTCCCCAAAGAAAAGGAGCAGCGTTGTCAAGACCAGGTCACAGCCCCATAAAAGGAAAAAGTAAAGCCCCCAGAAAACAGAGAAGTACTTCGGCCAGGACGCAACCTTACATCCGCATACCACGACCTGCAGCGACGATGACCACGTCTCCAGTATCCTCAGCTTCTTCCACTTCTCCGTTGCTAGTGATGCTTGCCAAGTCCGATTTGACATGTGTCTTTCCTAATTTGATGAAAAATTGGAAAACCGTGTCTACAAGAACGTCTCCTCCAGAGGTGACACCCTCCTCCTCTTTAGCTGCAGTGGCCGCTGCTCACAAAGTAACTGCCCCCAAAATCAAAGTCCATGAGAGATCGGGCACGTGACAGAGTTTACTGGGTTTATCCAAGCAAGAACTGTCCCGATTTAATCCTTTGCGAACCCGTTCACGATGCGTGATGCCTGCCATGAAATTGATACGACGAACCGACCGTCAGTGGCAATGCATTCCAGTATAAACAAACCTGGGTAAACGATGGATATTAGTATTGTTTTTGCTCCTGAACGCCCAAAGATGTCCCGTTAAAGACGTGCACACCACTACCATCGTCGTTCTCCTGTCCAGAAAGGAAAAGGAAAAAGATAAGGACAGTCTCGTCGTTTGACCCGACATCCGAAAAAATGCTTAGCCAAGCATCGACGTCACCCTCTGAAAAGACACACTCGTCCAAAGAAAAAGAGAAGCAGCCAAAGGGCAGGATTGTTCGTTTTAACAATGAGTGTATAGATGATTTCGTCAAAGAGATAGATTACTAGCCCTTTGGCCTACTCAAAAAGATAAAAGTACGCATTTCGAGCCATGAACTTCAATGTATTTTGTGCACTAAACATGTCCCCTGAAAGAAGTGCACACCACTACCATCGTCGTTTTCCTGTCCAGAAAGCAGAAGGAAAAAGAAAAGGAGAGTCTCATCGTTTGACCCGACATCGGAAAAAACGCTTAGCCAAGCATCGACGTCACCATCTGAAAAGACACACTCATCCAAAGAAAAGAGGAGCAACCAAAGGGGAGGGTTGTTTGGCGATATAGAAAAAAAGTCGTCACATTTTTGACAATGCGATCGTAAAAAAAAAAAAAGATAAAAGGGAGTGTGCCATGTCATCCAAGTCAGTGTATTTTTGGTGTGTGTCCCGGAGCAAACAAACAAACAAAGATGTCACCATCCAGAAACCATCCCTCGTCTACTCCGGAGGAAAGAAAAGGAAAGGACTGCCACCTCGTTTAGACAAACATTGGGACGTGTTGTCCGTCCTGTCCAAAGCTTCTCCACCCATGCGAAAACAACTCATACAAACAGCCTCTAAAGACGTCATAGATACCGTGCGCGAATGTTGTTTAAATGTCTTAAAAGGAACGATATCTTTGTCTAAACATCAGAAAGAATGCTTATCCAAGCATCGACATGTTTTTCGCCAAATGGTCCAAAAGAAAATAAATCCCCATCCGTCAAAAGAAAAAGATGTTGGTCTAACGTGGAGGATTTTTTACCCGTGTTAGGACCTATTGTCAAAAGAATAGTGGGACCAGTGTTGAGACTCCTGGGAGGTGTTTTATAAAAGGATGATTCTGGAGTTGAAAGATCTCTGACGTAACCATTGGAATCCGATACAAATACGAAAACTGACTTTAGTGTCTTACAAGCGATGGATGGAATTCAATAGTTGGCAAGAACAATGAACCCCATATTTACCCCACAATCCTCATTTGATCGAGATGTCCCAGCTACAACACGAATTTTAATCGTTGATGGATCGCATAGGTTTGTCCGAAACGGAAAAATCGCAAGTATACGGTCAAGTGTTGCAACGATTTCAACTCTTTCACCAGAAAGCTTTAGACTAAACAGCTCTACTAAGTCTGAAAGAGTTTAAGACTGATGAAAAGTCCATCACCACTACTGCCACCTCACTCAGCAGTCAAGACAGACGCAGCCCCACGGATGCGTGAGGCAGAAGAGGCACGATAAGTCTTTCAAACACCGTCAGCAGCTCCCATCCCTAGTAAGATTGCAGCGTCCTTGTTGACCCCTTCCCCCACACCCCAACGAGAAGAACTCCAAGCTTGGGTTAAAAAGTAGATGTCCCCTCCTCCTTCGACAGAAGTCAAAAAGAAAGAAAGGAAACCAGAAGTGAAAAAAGAAAAGAAGACCAAAGCCATTCCATTAAAGCCACCACAACCACCACCACCACCACCACTACCTTCAACGTTTACTCCCGTGGCACATCGGACACGTAAAGCCGTTTCAAAACCACCCCTCGCCCCATCCAGAGTAGCATCAGCAAAGAGTGGGTGACTTATTAAAAAACAATTCCTGATGGAGGTGTTAGCCAGCATTTACTACGATCCAGCCTCATCCTGCAGGTTACGGAGGAGTCCAGAAATTGTATCGTGCTGCCAAACCCGACTGAAATGTGTCCGTTTGCCTCAAGTGCAACGATGGTTACAAGAACAAGCAACGTACACCTTACACAAACCCATTCGACGAAGATTTTCCAGAATTCGCACCCGAGTGGAGGGCATCAATCATCAATGGCAAGCCGATTTAGCAGTTGTCTCTCATTTGGCCACCTACAATCAATATTTGTTTTGTGTCAAATTTCCAAATTTGCTTGGGTCGTGTCATTGACATCGAAATCGAGCACTGAGTTACTGCGCGCCCTAAAACCGGAGTTGAAACAAATTGGTCGTCACCCTCTTCGATGGCAAACAGACAAAGGCACTAAAATTCTGAACCATGCTTTCCAAAAAGAATTGAAGATACGAGGCATTCATTTTTTCACCACCGAGAATCCAGAAACCAAAGCCAGCATCGTGGAACGTTTTCAACGCACCTTGAAAGAACGCATGTGGAAATATTTTACGCATCAACACGCTCTCAAGTACATCGACGTCTTGCCGCACCTAGTCCAAGCGCACAACCAATCATACCATCGGAGCATCGGCCGTGCCCCCCCCCCCTCCAGAAGTGACTCCCGACAACTTAGTGACCGTCTTTGAGCGTCTGTTTGGTACGTTCCCGACTGTTCCCAAGGAAGGTGGAGTGTTGGCAGCAGGAGACTGGGTGCGCATTGGCGAAACCAAACGCACTTTCGACAAAGTTTACTTACCCAATTGGATCACTGAATTGTTTCTTGTCACTGGAAGAGTTCGTGGCCGTCATCCTGCCGTCTATAAATTGGAAGACATGAAATGGGAAGTGTTAAAAGGAACGTTTTACTTGCCCGAGTTACAACGCGTGACCAAAGAAGAAGACGAAGTGTACGACATCGAAAGCATTCTCGAGAGAAGGACGCGAAAGGTGGGAAAACGATGTGTCAAAGAAGTTAAAGTACGTTGAAAAGGATATCCTCCCAGTTTTGACTCTTGGATCGACGCTTCGCAAGTCATCGACTATAAAATGAAGTGACCATCATGCCCTTCAGCACAGCCTCAACCGCTACCACTGCAGTGACCACTCCTTCACCCAGTGATCTACAAAAGTACCCTTTGTGGGTATGGTGTGGAGAATGTGTGCCTAAAACGCCAATTGTCTTTTTCTGCCAAATCTTTGTGGTGTATTATGTCATCGGTGCTGCCATTGCCAGTTTGAGTTTGCAACAAAGAGACAAACAATTGTGGACCATTTTACTCAGTAGTTGCAGCGGTTACCTTCTTCCCAACCCTTCCCTGAAATATTCCTCTAACGGTAACAACATGAGTCTTTCGTCTAACGTCAGTCACTCTCCCAATAGTCACAATAACAACCACAACAATCCTCTTTCAGACACTTCTCTCACCTCCAGCAAATCCTCGGACACTAGAACTCTGGAACTATGAATAACCAATTTTACTTAACGTTACCCTTGTGACAGTTCCATGGAAATGTTTTCCAATAATACATTATGCTGTTTCACGGCCAAATCGCCTTAGGCCATCCAATTTGATCAGGAAGCCCATTGGGAAATGGCTTTGTTGGAAATGATTCACCCTACACAAATGAAAAACATCATTGAAAATGAAAACACTTTTACGGTGGAAGTTCAAGTGCAACGAAACTTGGATGAACGTTCATCTGCAGATGACTCGATTAAAACACAGCACCCCAAAAAACTAAACGGTCCACTTATCGGTTGAAAATTTCCCCAGGCGGACAACATTTGGTGAACACGATTGCTGACAGGTTCAATTCACAGTTTAGCAAAGCCTTGGAGAAAGCCGGAAAGAGTGTCACCATCGAGTACCACAAATAGCTCGTCGCTTGCTGATGAAATTTTCGGAGGACAAAGTATTGGCCATTACATTTTGTCCTGAATTGTATGACATTTTGGGTGGAAACCCCAAGTTGATCAAGATTAAAAACGAAACACCAACCATTATCGGCAACTTGGATTTTGTAAAATATTTTCGATTCCCTATGGAAATGAACCAAGGACTCAATCTGATTTCTGTATACTCCGATGTGGTGGAGTACAACGTGGTGGGACACACCTCCGTACCGTTACTGCGAGTCATTCCTTTCAAAGTAGATTTTGCCACAACCGCTGACGAGGAAGGTGGAAACACCTATCACGTGCACCGCGAATTTGTACATCCTCACTATACGCCTGTCAGTAAGTCGTATTTCGACACTGTCACCATTACTATAAAAGGAGATCTGTGACAAAATATTAAATTCAGCAAAGAGAAAGTCACAGTGAAACTCCATTTTCGAAAACGGTCAATCTAACAACTTGTAAGTCATGTATCCTGTGTACCAAGGAATCGCTCCACAATGAGGACATGGTATAGGAGATATGCTGAAATCTACCTTTCGTTCGGTGGCGACACGGGGATTGCACGCCTTGAGAGATGCCGCTTTGACGCATGGCAAAGAATTTCTCTAAAATGTCATGATCGACAAACAAAATCCCAAAGAAGCTTTCTTGAGAGCAGGCAAAAATCTCTTGCTTCAAACAGGGAAAGACATTTTGGGCCGACGAGAAACTCCTACAAATGCCACGGGCATTGCTGAGTCAGACATTCCTGCTTTCCTGACGTCACAGGAAAGACAAGGCAGAAAGAGACGACGACGAAGACACCCCTCCAGAGGACTTCACACCCCCAGAACTAGAAAGAGCAAGAAAAGAAAAACCGTCCGAGACTTAGACGTTTTTGATTATTAAATCACAAACAGAGAGAAAAGAAAATCATTCACCGAGAGTCTTGCGCCTGTTCCAAGTCGGAACTGGATATATTTGCCATGCCACCCACCATGATGACGATGCAAGAATCCCAATGGGTAGAATTTCATCCCGTCTCCTCTTTGACGGATTCAGCTGCCATCGAATTTGAAATCAAAGGTCAGCCCGAAGATTACATCGATCTGAATAGCAGTTACTTGTACCTGAAAGTCAAAGTGATCAAAACGGACGACAGCGTTCCAGGAGACGATGTCAGAGTAGATCCCGTCAACAATTGCATGCATTCCTTGTTCAGCGAAGTGGATTTGTACTTGAACGACAAACTGATCAGCAGTAGCATGGATACTTACCCTTACCAAGCATACCTGGAAAATCTCTTGACGTACTGAAAACAGGACAAGAAGACTCATTTGGATACTTGCGTGGTTTGGAAACCTGACACAGCAGGCGAGAACAAGTTGAACGACACAGCCATGTCAGCAGATGACGATCCTCACAATGTGGGTTTTAACGACCGTAGTAAGAAAAATCTGCAAGGACGTAGTTTAGAACTGATGGATCGTTTGGATTTGGACATGTGGTTGGAAGACAAGTATTTGCTAAACGGAGTGGATATCCGCCTGAGATTGAATCTCAGCAGTACCGCTTTACATCTGATGGCTCATGCCAACGGGTACAAAACCATCATCCAAGAAGCCAGACTTTACGTGCGCCGTGTGGAAGTGTTACCTAAAGAGGGAAACGACATCAGTCACACTATGAACAGGACGACCGCCAAGTATCCTATACGACGCGTAACGGTGAAAACTTTCACTATTGCTGCTGGACTCCGACCCAAGATCGAAGATCATATGTTCCAAGGACAGTTACCCAAACGTTTAATCGTTGGTATCGTTAGCAATGAAGCCCTCAACGGAGCCGTCACTGTCAGTCCTTTTCAGTTTAAGCACTACAGAGTGTCCAAGATCGAAGTCAGTTGCGATGGCAAGACCTTGTGTACCAGAGCCTTCGAACCTAACTTTACCCAGAAGAATTACTTGAGATCGTACTTGTCCTTGTAGGAAGCTACCAGACAGATAGGGTCCAACACCAGCCACTAAATTTTGTACGAGGATTATGCAGGAGGTTACACTTTGTGGGCCTTTGATTTCACTCCAGACCAAGGGAGCGACGAGAGACATTTCCACCCTATAAAATCCGGTCAGCTAGGTGTGGAACTTCAGTTTGCAGAAGCTCTCGCTTTGATGGTAAACTTCAGCCTGCATGCCGAATTCGATAATACCATAGAAATCAACAGTTTGAGTGAAGTCATTCTAGACTATTAGAAACTATGGAAGACAGTTATCCCTCTTTGAACGGTGGAGAATCTTTGGAAATGGAATGGGAGTCAAATTCAACACGATAAATGTCTGATGATGAGTCAAGAAGAAAAGCTGGACGAGTATCTGGAGGACGCTTGGGGTCTTATCTCGGAAGAAGCAGTGTTGCATAAGTGGTATAAAGACTTGCGTGATCATTTCTCTCCTCCATTGACTACTCTGGAGATCTATCGCATCGAAACTCTCTTATCACAGAGTGCGGAGACGAAGCAAAGAAACGGCTACTTGTCAGAGATTTTCAAGCAAAATGTCAGGATTGAATTGATGACTTATCATTACCTGTGGACCCCCCCCCAAAAAAAAAAAGAAACATATATACCTGGGAACTTTATTACCTTTTGAACAACAGTTCGTATACCTCTTCTTGGAATCCTGTCGTGTGCGCTAATGATGAACTGCATCATAGCAAACGTCAAGACCATCACGCTTATGTCATCAACACGGACGACAGTCATCTCCCAGGAACCCACTGGGTAGCCATCTACTTTCCCCACGATGATTGTGTGAAGTATTTTGATTCGTATGGATTACCATCTTTGGAAGAAGACATTATCGACTTTATGAGAAGAAATGCCCGGACGACACAATTCAATAATGTGAAATTACAAGGCACGGATTCCATGTTGTGTGGACAATATTGTGCGTATTTTCTTCATCAACGCAGTCTTGGATATTCCTTAGAACATTTAGTGACTTATTTTGATCGTAACTTTTCTAGAAACGATGAAAAAGTAGATCGATGGTTTTGTGAACATTATGGATATCTTTTGTCTTTAGCTAGGAAACGTAGTGTACATCGATGGCCCCATGACTTCCATCAGCGGAAATCTAACATAATTTCACAACGTTGTCAACCTTGTCAAAAATAGTTTGTTTAATGTTATTAGAATTGTTAATTCGTAGTTCTTTGTTGAATAAGAAATGTTGTGTTTTGAAAAATGTGTCTGTCGTTTGTTTTCAAAAAAAAATTATACATGCTCTTTGACTTCTCTCTATCCCTCACCATGAAACCAGCTCTATAGCGTTCCTACCCAACAAAAATCGTTGGGATGTTTTCTATCGCGTCCGCACTTGAGTCATATAAAGCGAGGTAGTCTCCAGTCTGACTATCCATTGCTGACTCGTCCTCCTATAAAGATGCCTTCTAATTTAGCTAAACTTAATGAAGTCTTAGTGAATTTGCATCGTGTCAGGCAAAACCTGATACCGAAGCCTACTGAGATAAAGCCTGAAGAGATAGAGAATGTCAGGATGTTGAAAGTAGTCGAAGACCTGATAGAAGAGTTGTTCAGAGATGAAATCAAGAAAGAGCAAGAAGAGTGGACAGAGAATATAGATTTCAGAAGCAGAGAGAGCAACAACAGCAGCAGCAGCAACCGCAGGAGCCAGACAGGTTTTGTCGACTGCGGTGTAGACATGAAAGAGTTCTCCTTCTCTTTCCGAAGCAGCAGACCCTCTCCTGTAGGAGCACCTGCAGCCAGACGGGACAAAATCTTAGAAGATAAAAGATTGCCATAACTCCCCGAACAAAGCAGCCCTTTTTAGGACTACTTAACCCTCTAGAAAAGAGATACTAGCCAAATTGCCACAATTTGTGATTGTAGTTATAAACAAATAGAAGTGTGTCTATAAGCATTTCGTTTCTCTGTATTGACAGATAGTGTATATATGTGTTTTTAAGTTAAAAGTCAACGTTAGTGCTTCTTTTAGGTCCGCGCTTTCCATGTTATTGATAGTGAAGTGGATATTGTACGTTTTGGTGTACGGAGATGTTTTCTTTCACGTCCATGCTACAGGGATATAAAACGCAGCGTTCGTCATTCTGGTTACCCATCGTTGACGTATCAACAAGATAAAATGAGCAGAATTTCAAAGTTACTGGAACTTCAAATGCACCTGGAGTATGCTAGGCGCATTCTAGACGAGATGGCTGTGGAGGCCATAGCAGAAGTAGCTAGAATTGAAGCAGAAGAGGAGGAGAGAAAGAAAGAAGAGGAGAAGGAAAAGAAGAAACAAATGATTCTGCCTCACCTCATCCTGAGGTTTCTATGTGAGGTCAAGCCTGATGTGAGGACGCCTCCACAGCCAGTACCAGCACCACAGCCAGTACCAGCACCACAGGCACAACAAAGGCATCCACAACCAGTACCAGCCACCTAGACAGAAAACTGGGAAGAGCGGCAGAGACTTCATCATCCCCGGGTCTGGCGTAGAAGACAGAGGGAATATGTTTTCACTATCCCTCAAACTGAAGACTGGGATAGTGAAGCAAATCACCCACCCCCCAATGCGCTCCCAAGAGAAAGATTGAACTGGGAGCAGGACTGGAGCACGTTGTATCTGTGGTGCCCGACCTAGGAGGTGCCAGCATTACAAGGTGCATATGAAGTTTCAATAAAAACTCAGCTCTTCTCAGGGCTATCCAGATCTCTTGAAAAGAGAGACTGATAAAGTTGCCAATTTGTATGAACGTGGAGTAGTGTAATTATAAAGACTGGCTCCTTTACTGATGTGTGTGTGTTTTTGTTTTTGTGTGTATGTGTGTGTGTGTGTGTGTGTGTGTGTGTGTGTGTGCGTACGTTTGTGTGGGTGTGTGTGTTTGTATGAGCGCGCGTACGTTTATTTGTTGTTTGTATGTGTATTTGTGTGCAGTCGTACGTTTGTGTGATTGTTTGTATTTGTGTTGCTGTGCGCGCTTACCTATGTGGATTGTATATAATGTTTTTTTTCTTCCCTTCTCGGTGGATAGTAGATATTGGGGTTATTTTCTTCCCTTATGTGTGGATAGTAGATAATGGGTTAGTGGATAGTATATAATTGTTTTTTTTCTTCCCTTATTTGTGGATAGTAGATGTTGGGGTTATTTTCTTCCCTTCCGTGTGGATTGTAGATAATGGGTTAGTGGATAGTATATAATGGGTTTTTCTTCCCTTCTGTGTAGATAGTATGTAATATGTGAAGTTATTGTAAGGGATTGTTTCCTTCACGTCCGTGCTTGAAGTATATAAATCAAGGCGTTCGTCATTCGCGCCACCATCATTCATTCAGCAGCGAAGAGAGTAACAAGAAGCACGATTAATGGAGCTAGCGACGGAGCAACTAATTCCCGCCCAGGCACTGAGCGCAATAAAGGAACTTGGTCTTTTTGTTGCTTCCGGCTGGAGCTTGAGAGCACAGCAAAATAGAATGACTTTGCTCTTAATTTGGGAGAACAAAGAAGAAAAAAGGCAAAGGCCCAGGAGTCGTCGCAGAGGGGAAAATTGGCGCCAACAGAGGGAGCATTCAGTGTAGACCCAGTCAGGGAGCAAGCCATCGAGCACGACTCAACAAGTAAACAATATCCAGCAGGAGATTGAACTAACTGTTCAGACTACTCCAACTAAAGTAGAAGAAATTATTCGGGCCAGGCAAACAATCGCTACTGCCCAGGCAAAACCGGACCACGCTCCGGTAAAACAAAAAGCACAGGAAACTTTTGCCAGCGTAGTGGCCCATACTCCTGTAGCTGCAAGGTCACCACCATGGCAGAGAATTCAACGTGAGAAGGGAACTACAGTAGCAGCAGATCTGCAAATGTCCTCCTCTAGTGAGGAAGAGGAAGAAGAGGTGGAAGAAGTAGAGGTAGAGGAAGAAGAAGAGGGAGAGACTGACGAAGAGGACCCCTATAGGAAAACATTTCTAGATATAGGACTAGGGCCTGCGATATAGGATACTAAAAAAGCAGTCAAATATCTCGCTTGGCGAACCCTGAACTCATATAAACCTTGACCACAACAGTAACACTTTGGGGTCAAGATACAAGTCCAATACTACCAGCATGCCTACCAGAATTACCGACTGAAAGATTTAATTGATGCTGCGAGTTACCTGACGGCATTGCACAACCTCAAGGAGTTTCCTGATCAAACCGGACAAGACTCAAGCAGTGCGGAAAAAGTTAAAGAGGCAGAAGACCGCCGAAGAACTTTCAACTAACCTGCCAAAAAAGCGCTTTTCAGGGCTAAAAATTCCCTCTTTATTTTAAGGGATTCCATTTTGGTTAGGAATCCCAATTTGAACAAACCATGATCCTGACTTGATCCTTTTTTTCACCGTTCAAAATTCAATTCTTATGCCTAATATTGAACAAACTAGTTCTATGTAGCTCAGATATATTAGTAATCAAAATTTGTTAGGGACTTATATTATGTACACTATGTACTAGAATAATTGACTTGATAGGTAATAGGAAAATTTCAAGACTTAATGGATTTGGTTAATTGCAGAGGTGGCTTACACATTATTGGTTTACTATATTTTCTATTAGTACAACTGGACTGAATTTGAAATAAGTACTGACTGGCGTTTTGGGGCGTACACGACATCTATGGCTTCCCATCGCACCGACTGCCGAGATACTTTTCCTCCTTTTCCTTACTCGGCCTTCTGTACATGAACGGAGATG
>JAECUM010094847.1:0-10472 GCA_016617855.1 Megalonaias nervosa | reverse complement strand
TGTGTGTGTGTGTGTGTGTGTGTGTGTGTGTGTACATACATTCATATATACATACATACATAAATATACACATATATACTTATCACGTGAAAGAGAAATGTAATGAAGCCTTAAAAGAAACAAAAATGCTTCAACCTCAAATTTAGCCATCCTTCATCATTTAATTTTGTTCCCAAATGAATGTCAAGAGGACAACAGTTGTAGATGAGCAAAGTTAAAGAGATTTTATTTAAATTCAACCTTACCTTGGTATATTTATTTTGAATCATATATTAACGGTTTCCTAATTATTTCAGAAATACGTTCACAAGACTGAAGCATATAGCCATGTTTACTCCCAAAGGCATATTATGTAATTTATAAAGTTTGCCCTATTTTGGTTTAGTCATTATTATATTTTCAAATGTGCCTGTTCTATACATTTGCATATAAACATTTTTTATGTCAATATTTATTTGATCATGTTTTTCTTATTTTGTCCCTATAACAGTTTGTACAGGTAGTATCTTTAGGGTTATGATAGCTACCAACGTTAAATGAAGTTTGTCATATCTTGTACTTTCTTATATCATAATGGACTTTCGTACAGTTCTCGTCGACTCATTCGATGATTGCTATATCATGGACTGGCTTCGTACAGTTCTCGTCGACTCATTTGATGATTGCTATATCTGTGTTATTAAGGAGATAAGAGAAAAGTCATTAGTTAATACGCTGAAACAAAGAAACACAGAAACGTCAGAGGGCTGAAAGGTCCCTAGAGGAGATGAAAAATAAAAATGAATTGCTGACAAATTAGAATATGGTCCTGTGCAATAAGATTGAGAACCTGACGGAAACAATAAATGAAACAGAAACACGATTGCAGGCGAATGAACAAAAACTTGAGCAGCAAGAGGCGTATTCCTTTCGAGAGAATCTAGTGTTTTATGGTGTGCCTGAAACCCGCAAAGAGAAGTGGGAGGATACATAAAAATCGGTTAAAGTGTATATGAGGGATGTACTTGGTTTCCATTCAGAGAGGATAGAAGTTAAAAGAGCCCATTGGCTAAGATCAAAAGAAAACACAAGACCCGTGATTGTCATATTTTAAAAATATAAAGACAAAACAGAAAGTGTTGACACGCTATAGAGAAACAAGGAAAGAAGCCCGTGAAGCGGCCACCATGACCACAGCTTAGAATGAAGATATAGCGCCATCTAGCAGACCAATTAACGTGAGTGAAGCTGAAGTATTTCCATTCAGAGTGAGAAAAGCTCGTGCAAACCTCTACCCGACGTTGAAAAAAAAAGCCATAGAACAAGGAACAAAGCTTTTTACAAATATGACTAGCTAATAATAGACGGTTACACATATGTATTTGATGAAGTTCGAAATGATGCTGTTCTTGTAGACAAACGATAGGACTCTGGTCCAAGCCTACCGGACGTGTATGAAGAGAGCTGTTCTCCTTTTGTGTTAGGTTGTTTGGTATGGAATATATCTGGCTTAAGTGAGAAACTTTCTAGAGAAAAGAGGTCTGATCTTATTAACTATGTTGAAAACTTTAATATACTAGGCTTTGCTGAAACGTGGGCAGAAACTATCGATGTGTTGCGTATTAACGGTTACAAAACCTTGGATATCGTGAGAATTAAATCACAATCAACTAAAAGAAATGCAGGGTGGAGGGATC
Organism: Megalonaias nervosa; assembly: GCA_016617855.1. Classification (NCBI taxonomy): domain Eukaryota; kingdom Metazoa; phylum Mollusca; class Bivalvia; order Unionida; family Unionidae; genus Megalonaias; species Megalonaias nervosa. Next base: position 8,796 of record JAECUM010094847.1, on the reverse strand, counting down.
TCGGAGTTTGTTCGTGAACCACTCTTTAAGCTTTTCAGTATATAGTGAGAAAAGTGTCTCAAAAATATTATTTGTCTGCTAGTTGTATCATCTAAGGCTAGCATACGCAAGTGGAACTTAATTTTTGGCTTTGTCTATTTGTCACCTTAATACACTTCTGTTCATTCCGAAGAAAATGTACATGCAGTGGTAGAGAATGAGTTTGCTCACCTAAAAATTAAATATGCTGACTATAAAATAATAATTGTGTGTAATTTTAAAGCCTATACTGGTACGGAGTCAGATTTTAGCAAATATGATTGTATTATTGATCTTCTTCCTGCCTGGCATTGGGTAAACTGAAACATGACAAAGCTGGGGGAATAGATGCTTTAAACAGCGATTTCTTTACATGTATGGACAACATAATTGCACCAATATTAATAATATTATTTAATAAACTATTCGATGTTTTTGTCATTGCTGCGGAAGACAATCCCAAATACATATGTTTTTGACGTCATTAATTACTTAGTTGTACTTTAATTCAATCACCCATTCTGATATTTCAAAATGTATGCTACTATAAGCTAGTTTGAGGCAGTTGCCTTTTTCACATCATTAAGATTGCCATAGCTCAATCCTAAATAAAACATTTGTACATTCGTACACGTCATGAAACAGTTCTAACCATTTTCACAGTTTACTCGCAGCATGTATATGGATCACCTTCTTATCTGTAAGGAACCACATTCTGTTTAAAGATTTGTTGAACAGAAACGTTGGATGCATGATAACAATGTAATGGAGAAGAAGCTTTTGCATTCAGTCACCATTAGATTGAACACAAACATTGTTTAACCACAGTATGTCACCACACAAATTATCATGTTATCAGACTCATTCAACGGCAGTTTTTGTCAAATTCGGTCGATGTCTGTTTTTGTTTTAAATTTACTAAAGCTTTTTCTGTTTTCACAGAAGCATTCATACTTGATGGCAGGTTAGCTTCATTTGAACACTTTAAAGCAGTTCATGCTTTCTGTAAGGTTTTATCAAATTGTCCTGAACTGCTTATGTGACGAATTTGTAGAAAAGTTGTTATTTCGGTCAAGTTTGTCCGAGTTCTATTTGGTGGTTTCGGAGAAGATTTTAGTTTGAAAGATTTTTTAGTTTTAGTAAAGGTGGGCATATTTGAATTGCATAATATTGGAAGCTCTGTAAGCCAAACTATTTTCTGTTAAATTTGGTCAAATTCTATTCAACGAATGTTTAGAAGAAATCTTTATTCCTGCATGCTTTCTGTCAAGTGCGGTCAAATCTATTTCACGGTTTTTGTGAAGAAGACGTTCACATACTTCTTCATTTTAGCAGCGGCAGCCATAACTGATCACGGATTGACATCATTTTTAAGTCTAAAATGGGTTTATTCAAGTAGGTTTCTCTCGAATATAATCAAATTCTGTTAAGCAATTTTGGAAAAGAAGTCGTTAAAAAGTGTTCACATATTTTGTAACGGCGACCGTATTTGATGCCAGATAAGCATCATTTGTAAACACATATTCAAAAATGAAAGATTTTTGTTCCAATGTGGATGTTCTAAGTTAGGTTGAGATCAGTCTAGTTGGTTTTAAGAAAATGTTGAAAATATTGATTGTTGACAGACGATAAACGTGTTCTTACCTTTTCAGTAACAGTGGTCACATTTGAAGGCGGTTCGGCTTCATTTGTTAAAGTTTGAAATGTCCTCACGTTAGAATGTTTTTTTTTTTTTTGTGGTTTTTTTTTTTTTTTTTTTTTTTTTTTGTGCAAAAATTGATTAAATTATCTTCAACGTTTTTTTGAGAAAAGTTTTTTTTTTTCAGTTAAGTAATGGAGTTCATATTTGATGGCGGATTTACATCATTTGTAGAAACTTGAATGCCCTTGAAACCAAAATAATCTCTGATAAATTTTATTAAAATTGGCCAAGTGGTTTTAAAGAAGTTGAAATAGCAATTCCTGACGGACACATCATATAGCATTCAAGACACAAAATGCACGACTCACTACTGACGCAGGGCCAACCATAATCTCACTAATGCTTAGGGCAAGGTGAGCTAATAATCCACAGGGCAAAGTGAGCTAATAAGCTATACGGCAAGGTGTGCTAATAAGCCATATTTGGCAATGTGAGTTAATAAGCCATATTTGGCAATGTGAGTTAATAAGCCACATGGCAAGGTGAGCTAATAAGCCATATGGCAAGGTGAGTTATAAGCCATATTTGGCTGATCTCCTATAACCACCTAGATTGTTTTCTGTTCCTAAATTTGAAACGTTCCTGGGTCACACTCTCCGTTTTGTCTTGCACAGCATTAAAACCCCCATTATGATCATTGTGAGAATCGAGAATCGAGGGTGAGATTTCTGAAATTGCATTAGCAATCTCTCTCTCTCTCTCTCTCTCTCTCTCTCTCTCTCTCTCTCTCTCTCTCTCTCTCATAATTAATTTCTAAAATAAAGCAATCTCAGTTTATGTACTTGTAAACTGGCGATTGTGCAATTGACTTCAAAGCAACTGTATTATTTTTCTGATATATTTTTTCCTTTTCATAACATAAGGGCTAATTGCAAATGTATATTAACTCTGGAATCAAGTTGAAGGACATAAGATTGAAAATAATATCTCAGTATCTGAAAGAGAAGTGAAGTGCTACCCTAAACTTCATGCAATATTTTGTTTGATTGTAATACTACAAAACCAGTTTATTTTACTCATTACCTGCTTCTGATCGTAACTGTCTCAATTTATCATTCATGATACCTTGTTTGAACAAATTTGTTGTTTCAGATGTTGGTAACATAACATCTTTATACGCCATGAAGATAATTTGCTTGAAAAGATCATCTTTTCAATAGCATATTGTGATGTCTTTCACAAGCATTCTGCGTAAAAATTGTATTCCACAGCGTTATTATCATCTACTTTGACTGTCACATCAAACGACACAATAAACAATCATTATATTTAAATTTTGCTTGGGTTTACAAACTTGCAAACGTTGTTCTGCTTTAGACTTGCTCCTGGTGTATGTGATACAGTAATATGCTTGACTGAGGTATTTAACTTTTTTATCTTTCCTACTTGTGATAAGTTACATAATAACCGTCTGTTGCTATTTATTTGCTAAATTAGCTTTACTATTATACGGTATTCGTAAATACTATGGACTTTCCTTTTAAAGAAATGCGTAAGCTACATAGTCACTGACAGCCAACACGAGGGCAATGAATATGTAATGGAATCATACTTCAAGGTTAGTAAAAATCATTACATTTAAGTTGCCATGGTTTTTAAACTGTTATATTATTTTTTCATTGAGTAGAGGTATTGGCGCCGTTTTCACGACAAAGTTGATAAATATAGAGCAAAAGAGTAATGGGTCGCCAACATTGTTTTACTCAATGTTACAGTCAAGTAATCCATTGTCATTGAACTGTTTACGTTGAACGCAGCCGCTTGTCTCTGAAATTCTTTAACCTCTTGCCCTGTTTAGTTCTCTCTTCATCAGACACGGTGGGGTCAAATACGTAAACAGTTACCTCCTATACATGCTAAACTGTTAGGCACTGCTCTTCCAACAAGCGTTCCTGTTGAGGCCATTTTGTTGTTTATCTCGCTAAAAGTCGTTGTAATTAAGATTAAAATTTTTTTGATACTACTGCCAACTGGTATTTTACATCTAGCTTCATTAGGACTTCCTTTGCATTTTGATCTCATTAGGACGTCCTTTACATTTTGATCTCATTAGGACGTCCTTTACATTTTGATCTCATTAGGACGTCCTTTGCATTTGGATCGAATTTATAAAGTATTCTTCTCTTTAAGATAGTATTACGTGTTTATTATGCTTAAATGATTAGTGCCATAGTGTTTATCAAATCCAACGAGTAATCAAACATTTGGGTTTTTGTTTTGTTTTTGTTTCGTTTTTTATGTTGTTTGTTTTACCTGTAATTCAATGTGAACATTAATATTAAAAGCCATAAATCTTAAAGTTCAATGTACAAGTTGATAACATTGCCCGATTTTGGGATTTGAATGACATATTGCTATGAATAATCCGCTATATGTGATTTGTATTCATCAAAACGTAATTGCGCATAGATAGGTCTATAAATAACAGCAAATGTTTTGAGCGAAGTTTCAAACCTACAGACATATAACATTCTTTACATTGTTATATAAAGAATATTGTATCCATATGTCTTTCTAATAATAAAAGTACATCAATTAATTTCCCACCTAAATTATTTTTATTTGGCACCATTCGAAATTGTAAAGCAATATATATCCAGGAAATAGCTTAGTTTTATCTCAAAATCGTTTTTGTCATTATCGATTTCCGTTTTATACTTCACCGCAAAATTTCTCCTAAACCCATTTAGATGTTCAATTCGATATTAAAATTCTCTATGCTTTCTTTTTTGTTTCGTTTTAACTGCACCAAGGTGTAATACGAATTCAATATTTTGTCAGTTTTTAATGTATCTGTTATTGCCAACTCTTCTTCTAAATCAATAAAATATCTTTACACATTTCATCTTTCAGTATACTTCGTCCACAGCACCATTCCGATACTGGTAACCATCTCTCAATCAGCATATTTTTAAATCTGTTTATCGTTGTTCAACCTGAGTCTGCAACTTATTGTACAACTCTTGAAATCTGACATCTTCCTCGTTTTGGACCGTCTCACTAAAATCTGCAATTGATAAATTGTAAGTTATCTCTTTAAATCTAATCGTAATGTCATTGATCTATAATTTTATTTCAACATCCATCGTATTTTAACTGTCTCTGTTAAATCATTCTTGTTTTGCAAGTCCTACAGGGCATTTGTGTTACCTCTTTTCTTGCTATTTAAGTCAGTAGTTTGTGTGTTAAAATCGTTCCTTACATTTTTAACTTTATTGTCGTTTTGTTGCATGTCATTATTCACATCTCTCTATAATTGTTCCAACTCTGATCGCAAAGCGTTATAGTCTTCCAGAGATTGTTATATTCTCTGTGTCGCTTGTTAAAGCATCGTTTTGACTGTATATCTGTTGCTAGATTGATTACATCAAATCTGAATATTAAGTGCTGAGATCAGTACATCTACCTGTTCACTTACTGTTTGCAATGCTTATACGGCACTAGATGAGGTTCTAAATATGTGTGTGAGAACAATTCTTATGTATCTAACATTTTGTATATGTTTTCATCAGTCTGTTTTTAAAAACCTAAGATAATGTTAAAGCATTACATATCACTCTGTTGAATAGCTTTCAACTAATTGTTAACTTATTTTCTCCATCTTAATCTCTTTCAATTTATTATCCTCCCAAGTATTGCGTATTTGATTATCGGCTCGGTACGGTACAAAATTTATATATTAATAACTATAATACGGTCATGTAATTGTATGATACGGTTTGGCTTAGAGTAACAGCTATCTTGTAAATTCGTACCATAATATTTAAACGAAATACTAGGTTGCGTACCATGTCCAAATGAGCACCACTAGGACTTATTAAACATATCGCAGCTTATATCTTCTATCATTTATTTAGCGTTATCATGCTAACGAGATTTACTTTCAATGAAGCTGTTACAAGCATACCGTGAATGCTTATCACATACTAGCCTTAACTCTTATCCTGATATTCATTCTTTTAATGATACCTTTAAAATGTTTTGCAATCAATTCAAGTCATTATTGGTTTTATTAATGTAAAAACAGGCACACAGTTTTATGTTTCAGAAACGCATAAACTGTGCCAAAGCCAGTAGATACCTATCTAGAATTCCGACTATCGAATCCTATCAATTCGGCATTGTAGTTAGTGCTAACTGTGAAGTTGGTATTCAGAGCGATTTGAACCTTTGCGGTGGGTTGCAAACATTCGATATCTTAGCTTTCTTTGTTGCTGCCTCTTGTAATCATTCCCTTTTTCAGTTTCTTTGTATGAATTTCGAAGCTGAAAGAACACCAAGAATGAAAACAGTCCTTCTTTCATTGTTGTAATTTATGTAGTAAATTATACTGTTTTCCGTTCATAGAAAATATTGTAATACCCAGCAACAAAGGTCACTCTCAGTACTGTAATGGATAGTTTGTCATTTATTTCATAAATGGGATTGACAAAATAGATTTCTTTCTCATGTCGATTGTAATATTGGTTATCATTTATTAATCCATAAAGAGACTGTTCTTTATTAGTCATTTGAAAGGGTATAAAATAATTAAGAAAATACTTTGTGCTTGATAGATTCTCTTTAACAATACAACACGAATAGCTTTATGCCATCATTTATAATGTGCAAAACTAATTGATTTATCATTGTTAATTTCGTCAAAGTCTGACTGGTCTAGTAATTTTTGTAAAATACTCAAGTCATCCTGATGCAGTTAGTTTTAGTTTTTAATTTCCATGAACGTCCACAAAAACAAGAATGGCCCAGTCATTTTTTAGTTTATTTATAATGAGCTTGTATCTCTATTCTGCACGAGATTTAAAATGACATCAACACAAATAATTACTGGACTAGTTTTTGCTTCATGTTTATCCTTCGACGATAAATCCCAATCGGCTCCAATAAACCTGATTTTTTTTTTCTATTTCGATGTCTTCCATCTAGTACTTAGTGAATGTTGATTCACTTGGGACAGGAAAGTTGATTTTGACCTGCTGTGATTAAAATTATCATTCATTGTTTCTTCATTTACTAATATTTGGTCCACTCATGAAAACTTGACTTCTGTGAAAGAGAAGGATATAAGTTATGTAATGAGAAAAATTATATTTTGCACCTCCCCCCCCCCAATTCCACACCACTACCCATGGGTTCCAGAAGTTTGTCCTCATTTCTATAATTTTGAAGTGAACATTGGCTTTTGCTCTCCGTTTCCTCTTTGTAATAATTATACATCATAAGCGCCAAAAGTACTTGTACATGGTTTTTCGATACACAAAATAATTTTTGGTATCAGTGTGATCTCTTTACTGGAGTTGATACCCGTTTTACCAGCCTTTCTGGAGATCTCTCAATTATTTTGCATTTTAGGCGTATGCAGCCATAATATGTGGGGTTGGTTGTTTGTTTGTTTGTCTGTTGTTTTTTATTATTATTTTTTCCATAGCTTTTACACCAGGTCTTACAAATGAATACCATTTAATAAAGATGATTTTGAAATATTTAAATATTGTGAAAAATACAGTAAAACGCATTTGACTTAATTCCCAACTTAACCAATGGAATCTGATTTGGAAAATCTTACAATATCGTTTGTGAAGGGCAACACAATTTCCAATATATTATTTAAATACTCCTTACGGATATGAGCCTGTGACGGTCAGAAATTTATATAAAAAAAAAGAATTTGATTTACATTCTAGCATTCCCTTGTCACATTATCTCGAAGTAATTGTACAAACTAAGATAAACTGCACAAATAAATGTGTTTCGGAGATCAGTGTGGCTTTAGTGTTCCATAGGCACTAACGTGGCTGAAGTGTTCCAAAGGTACGAACGTGGTTGAAGTGTTCCCAAGGCTGTACAGTTTCTAGAAAAAAGTACAATGTTATAGGTCACAATATGGAATGCTTACCTCTGACAGGCATTTAGCCACATGATTTAAATGTATTCGCGCGTAAAACGAGCGTATTCCGCGAGTACTTATTATATCAACAAAGTAGAATGAACAATCTGTGTGGTTAATAATGTGTGAAGTGAACCAGTGACACTGTTTTGTATGGAAAGGTGACACACTTAAAATTGAAATGGCCGTATTGTTGCAAGTCATATCGCAACGATTGAAAATACCCTAGGCATTTAATCAAAGGTTGTGTAGGTGACTTCTTTCGGTAAGAGAAATGAAGCGCGGAGAAAACAATTGTTTAAGAAAAAGTCACTGTGTACGTTGATTAGCAGGACAGAAAATAGTCAAAACAAATAAGTAAGTCTCCTTTGCGCTAAGGATATGTATTGGTGAGTTATCTTTTACAATTATTACGGATTTTACGATTTGCAAACTATTCAATACTACATTCAACGCGTCTGTTTCATTCTCCTGCAGTTTTACTCTCGTATTTAGATAGGGAAATATCTTTTAAACGCAGTAATGGTATCTTTTGGATGTTCTTTCTGTCTCCGTCACTGTCTCTGTCTCTGTGTCTCTGACTCTCGACCGATCGAATGATGCATTGGTATTATCTATGTTTCGGTAGAGATATGTGATCTCTTTGTATTCCAGTCTACTTGTGTTATTATGCATGCATTCATGTACATAAGGAATTCACTTGATGTCCAGACTACGTATGGAATAAAAACAAATTCGTCAAACATTATGTCTGTATATGTCCACAGGATAATGATGGAAATGGGGCAACCTGAAGTACAAACATTACATTTCAGAACAAAATATATCATGACGTTTGGATCTTATACAATATAGTAGTCACTTTTGTCTCTTTCTTGACCTTCGTCTGTGTCCTCGAACTGAGAAAAAAAATGGTAACACTCATTCTTTTTTTTTTTTTCTTCCTTTTCTCATGATAAATGTTACATGTCGCTATCTTCATTCACTAATTTCCCACCGAAGACAAATATAGAATAAATGGCCGTAGAGTACTTTGGATGATTGATTTTTTTACATTGAGTTGCGACCTTGCATTTGATAAGAAAAAATGGCAAAATGGCAACAGTTTTGTTAATTTCTCATGATCTTAGCTTTAAAATTATATTTTTTGCCAACGTTCTTTACTAATATACAACGAGAGCTAAATACA
>JAECUM010094844.1:0-29167 GCA_016617855.1 Megalonaias nervosa | reverse complement strand
TGTGTGTGTGTGTGTGTGTGTGTGTGTGTGTGTGTTGGTCTTTGTTTGTCCCTATAAAACTCCCTTTGTCCATATCAAATTCATTTCACCTACCTACCCACCTACAGTAGAGCGTATTCAGGTCAGCCACTTGCAACACGGTTGCCGTTTTTCCCTTAGTGTCCATTACAGTGACGTCATTGAAACTAGAAATTTTGAGACTATAAATATAGACTTTGGTTTTTCCATAGGAATTTGCACAGGTTGTAGCTATAAATAGATACTTGGGTTTTTAAACAGGATCGTCACACAAGCTGAGGCTATAAATATATACTAGGTTTTTCCATAGTATTTTCCACAAGTTGTAGCTAGAAATAGATGGACGGATGAGAAGAAGAAGAAGAAGAAGAAGAAGAAGAAGAAGAAGAAGAAGAAGAAGAAGAAAAATGTCTTGGAGAAGATGAGGTGCTGGTGGAGAAGAAGAAGGGAGGAGAGAAAGTAGAAAAAAGTTAATGGCCCTTTTCGGGCCACTCCTATATCTAGAAAAGATGTCTATTCTCTCTTGCTAAAAAATTTTTAGTCGAATTTTGTGTGTGATAGATTTATGTCCATAAATCTAGGTATGTCTATGCCTCTGTCAATGTATCTAACCCTGTTTCTAACCCTGTCTCTGTGTATATGTCTCTATTTGTCCCTTGTCCCTAGAGTAACGCGTATTCAGGTCAACTACTTGCAACACGGATCCGCCCGATTGAGGTCAGTCGCTTGCAACATTGTTGACATTTGTTTCCCAGTGTCCAGTACCGTGATGTCACCCCTCTCCAAATCCCTTTGTCGCTAGACAGTCCCAATACATTGTCCATATGTTAAATTCCCCTTGTCGCTAGACAGTCCCAATCCCTTGTCGCTCTATAGTCCCACCCATATTAAAATTCCTCATGTTAAATTCCCTTTATCCCCAGGGTACAAACACCCAAATTTAACATAGAAGTCCCATTGTCGCTAGAGTATCACCACTACTTACTTTATATATATATATATATATTTATATGATATAACCTGTTAAATATTCAGGACCACGTGACGTGAATCCTCTTTACTAAATTATTATTATTATTATTATTATTATTATTATTATTATTATTATTAAAGATCCGTTTGCATTCTCTTTTTCATTTGATTTTTGGAAATTATAAAAACTTTGCTTTTTATTAGAACGTGTTCACCTAGCTTTATTGGTAGATCTAGTCGAAATGTATGATATACCAGAATTTGTATTACTCAATTCATCCCAAGGGGAGGTCATTGATAAACATTAAAAAATACTCAGTATGGTCAGTTACCAAGGATAGGTCATTGATGAACATTAAAAAGAAACGTGATTCTAAAATTGACACTTGAGGAACTTCCCCAGTACCGGGATAGATCACTTAGAACGATATTAAAACAAATAGTTTGAGATCTGCTTTTTATACATGAACAAGAGAAATACAATGCTTAATTCTGAATATACATATAACTTCCTAATCCGTTAGTAGACCTTTCTGATTGATCAGATCAAATTCTTTCTTACATCTAAGAGTATTATGTCAGGAAGATTGCACACCATTGTTAAACTCTTTCTTTATTTTCCCAAACGGCTATTTATAGTTTTTATATATACAGAATAATAAATATACACCAGACAGAACTGAAAGTGCTATCCTTGGATTCTATAGAAGAATGCTTGATAATAGTAGGCAGAATTAATATTTAATACAAATAATACTATGTTACGTATCGGCTCGTTTAAAGTAACATAAAGAAAAGAGCAAAGACAACAAGCTTTGTAAATTTTAACAAAAATAATTTATTTCCCTAGAAAACACGGTGAAAAGGTAAAAATATGAAACAAGACTTACGATTTACGAAGAAGATCCAAAATTTGTCCTAATATTGTGAAAACACATAAGTCCTGTGACTAAACAGTTCTAAATTGACGTAGTCTGAATCTCAATTCCGTTCCAAGATGGCGGATGATGATGTCAGACGAAGGTTAAACACAAATGTCCAGAATTTTCACTGTGAATTACAATTTGTATTGTTCTGTTCCAATTTAGAAATAATTTCAGCAAATGTCTTTGTCCAAAGCAAGTTGTGTAGTTCTCCAGGGAAAATAATTATTATTTAAAAGGTAGACGAAGTAGAACTATCCTCAATAACAAAACACATGTTATTCTTCATACGTACGAACGAACAACTCTTTCCAGCACAAAAGAATACCTTCTTAAGGTATTAGAAACTCTATAAGATGTTATGATGTGACTCTCTAAGATGTTAAAATATGACTCTAGACTAGTTCGCAGCTACCTGAGTATTTTAAAGCAAACTCATACGTCATTTCATGTACACGCATGAAGAAATCGGGGAGATTTCGAAATATCGCCAACGTAGTATAGAATGTCAACAAGTATTCTTAGTGATGACCGTGGTCACAGCCAATCATTTATATAGCTATTTCTGACTGTTTACTTGCAACGACAAAACCGTCATGCAAAAATCGTGCTTACACGAGTCACATTTACGTTCTAAATAAACACGATGTTTCTAATAAAATATCAGACCCTGCGAACATAATCATCATCACAATAATAATTATATTTAATGATATAAAAATGAAATAAAAATGAAATAAAAAGATTTAGAAAGAATTCAAGTTTTAACACACATGTAATTTAACTACAGGGTCGTAACAACTGTCATACAGGTTAGAGAGTGACAGTAAGACAGATGTCATTCTTTAACGACAACCTACAGACCACAATCTTCAGGAACATCGCCAATACTGAGATGCTGAGAACTCCACGTTGCTCGCTAACAAAGAAAATATACTTCAAAGATGAGCAAAACATTTTAGCAACATTCTAAATCAACACTTGTCGTCAAATGCTAACTGAAACTGTGAAAGCAAATAACCTGTCAAATGGCAAAGCACCTGAGGCAGATGATATACAAGCAGGAGTGTACAAAGCCGGAGGCTTATACATAGTACAGAAACTTTTTGAACTTTTCTAGTCAATGTGGATTTAGGAAAAGGTAACACAGCAGCACAGGGATGTACCCATTGTTCACATGTACAAGCGGAAATGCAACATACAATCCTGCTACAGTTATCGGGCCATCACGTTTTGCTGTCAATCATCATCATCATTGCAGTCCGTCGGTGGGTCGACGAAGACTGTCCTATGGCTTAGGTCTCGCTGAAATGCTTCTCCTCCATTCCTCTCGATCTTGAGCCAGAGTATTCCATCTTCTGGTGTCAATCTGTCTAGCTTTCATGTTTCTCTTAGCTACATCCATGAATCTTAGCCGTGGTCTTCCTTGATTTCTGTTTCCTTTCTTCAGTTGTGAGTACATAAGTTGCCTCGGGAGTCTCCCCTCATCCATCCTATGGACGTGACCAAGCCATCTTAGGTTTTTCTCAATAAGAATGTCGGTCATAGACAGGAGTCCTGTTCACTTCATTACTTCTATGTTTGTGACCTTGTGCTCCCATTTAATTCGTAGAATTTGGCGGAGGTGGCGCATCATATAAGCATGAAGTCTCTTTGCCTGTGTACGATAGATCGTCCAGGTTTCTGCACCATACAGGAGAGATGACATCACTATGGCACGATATACTTTCCCTTTCACACGAGCTGACACATGAGTATTGTACCAGAGCCTATGCTGTAGCTTGCCGAAAGCAGTGCTGGCTTTCCCCAACCTGTATGTTATCTCACTCTCAAGGCTAGCATTGTCTGAGATAGTACTACCAAGATAGACAAAGTTTTTGCACTGGACTAGGTCCTCACCATCGATGGTTATGGGGGTTGGTGGAGGAGGTGTGCTGAAGAGTTTTACCGGTTGGTACATGCATTCTGTCTTACTGATGTTTATTTTTAGGCTGAATTGTTTTGCAGTCTTGGAAAACTTGTCCACTAATGTCTGCATATCCTGTGCGTTGTGTGCTACAATGGCACTGTCATCCGCAAACAGCATTTCTTGCACTACCAATTGCCTGGTCCTTGTCTTTGCCTTGAAGTGTGACACATTGAACACATCGCCATTGTGGCGTGTCTGAATGTATATACCTTCATTTGTACCCTCAAAAGCCATCTCAAGCATTGCTGCTAAGTAGAGCGAGAAGAGGGTCGGCGCCAGTACACATCCCTGTTTAACACCATTTCTTACTGGAAATTCTTTGGACTGCACGCTGCCGTGGGCAACATATGCTTGCATACCAGTGTGGAGGGCTTTGATGACATTGATGACTTTTTCTGTTGTGCCGAACTTCCTGAGCACTTGCCATAAGCCATCCCGAGACACTGTGTCGAAGGCTTTGGTGAAATCTATAAAGACTACATACAGTGGCATGTTCTGTTCCAAGCACTTCTCTTGTATATGGCGCAGACAAAAGATCATGTCCATCTTGATGTAGCGGAGGATTTGGTATTTTACAAATATGGTAAAACATCATACAATACACCATTCTTGTATTGTCTGATGTTTCACCATATTTTTCTTGATCAGTATTTGTTTATTTAAGTTCTACTTCTTTTGAAAACAAAATCCAACTGCAAATTACAAGAGACGTGTACTTTTTTCTATCGAAGTACAGCCACGGTTTTCATCGTAATCTACGTATAGCTGTTTTTCACTCCTTTCCCTGTCTATTCTGCCTCCGAGCTGGAGTATGGAGACCACCCTTTTCGGACATGACAGAATGACATTGAAAACCAAGGTCATTTCATGGCTAATAATTTTTAAGACGGACAATTTTGCTTTTTAAAGTTAGCACATTGGCACGTCAAGTAGAGTCGTGTCTCAAACTCAACGTTACCTATAATCAAGGTGTACAGCTTTAATGATTGACTGAGCATTGGTCAGACGAACCGATAAATTTAGAATGATAGGATAATGAAACCGGTAAATTGAGAATGATGGGATAATGAAACTGAAAACAAAATCTTTGTTCAACAGTTTGAACATTAGCCCCGTCAGTCAATTTTCCTCGGATTTATTAAACAGTAAATAACAATGTTAAGGCCACTTTACAGGAAGTCTGGCTAGCTATCGTTGAGACAGGAGGGAAATTTTCTGATGAACGAATAACGTAAAATCTGAGTCTGTCTGTGTGAAAGTGGAGTAAAAGTCCTTACTAGTGCAAAAGTTAGACATGTGTTTGTAAAATACCAAATCCTCCGCTACATCAAGAGCTGACCTGCCCTCTCACCCTCCCCACAAAAGACAAAAAAAAAAAAAAAAAAAAAAAAAAAAAAAAAAAAAACCGTAATGGCATGAGATTGAAATCAGGTACTGGAATCACTGAACGTAACAAATTTTCTTTCTATAATTTAGGATTCTTAAGATTGTTTTTATCGTTTGTTGTCATCAATGAATTCTTCAATGATCATCGAACAATAAAATAATCATGGAGTACATATAAAAGATTACAGTATATTCATAGTTTCCTGAATTGTCCTGAGGGAAAAAATTTAGAATTTACTAAAAAATATGAAAAATACCTAAATTTTACTTTCAGTTATAAATACTTTCCTCTAATGCAGTGTGATAACTATGGAGATACTTTTCATCTATTGATGATATCTGAAACAATCTCAGCATTGTCAGAGGTATCAAAAGAAAACAAATGTAAAATGTCATTTTAGGGAGAAAGCTTAATAAATTGAGTAAAACTGGGGTAATGCATGCAAACGCGTTGTAAGCTTATTTGTTGATATAATATCGTTTTACAGACACGCGTTGTTAATTTTATTTGTCAACATCAAATCGTTTTTGCCTTATTATGATGAAAATTTTACAAAAAAGAAGTACAAATCTTTAAAAATTAAAATAAATAATGGCATGGAAATCAACTCAGGTCACCTGAGTGTGCTTGCAAGCATGCCTACTACATTCTTTCTACATCAAATATTTTATTTTTTCGTTATTCTTTTTGTCTGCACATCTCAATAGATGGCGTTAATAACTTAAATATTGAAACGTAAGTCTTTCACTATTAAATAAAACTGTCTCGACGACTTCAATAGATACACTAACGAGACAGAGATCTCACTCCATAAATGCCATCTGATAAATGTATTTAAAGAAAAGCAAGCTGCAAGGTTGAAAAGATTTTGATCCACAAAAGACTGGTTCTTATATAAGAATAAACATCCAGACATATACTTCTAGCGCTAGAAAGATGAACTGATTCGAATCAACCATGGAGAAAAGCTGTTCCGGAAGAATTTCACAGCTAGGTTGATACTTGATAAGGATGCGCTGATTGTACCTAATGAGGCGATGAACCAGTAGTTGTTGGATAAAAGTAAAGACCATTAGCAGACAACCAGTCACTAAGAAATAATTTAGTCCACCGAAAATTTCTTTAGATTCGCTTTGTTAATTAAAACCCACTCAAACATTTGTTATGCTGTACCTGTGTTCCAAAAGCTATTTTAAATGACTGCAAAGCATTTATTTCCGGTACAAAGATGTTTAGTGACTAATCTTTGCTGGAGGCCTGACTATTACCTTGGCATTATGCTAGCTGTCATGACGTCTCCCTGTACTGAACATCAATTCAAATGATGGCTATAGTTTGGCTGAGACTGCTAGACAGAAAGTACAACGATTGAAAATTATGTATATTTATTTGTTACCTTCCCTCAAATGACTGTCATCTGACATAGAACATCAAGCTAGCATTTAAGGCGTTGAGAGTGCATGAACAAGTCATTGGTTTTATTTGTTTTCTGTAAAATTCACGCCCATGTTTCAAACACATGCAGGTCCAGAAAATGCCGCGGTTCATATCCTTTCCTCTACACAGAAGCTGACATCCAGGTTTCATCTTTACTGATAAATATAGGTTTGATCATGAGCACTCAGAAATTTTAAGTTATTGAATTTTTAGTATCATTTTGTTTGCATAGGTTTACTATGGGAAATGAATTAGTACCGTGAGTCCTATAGGCAGATACAGCAATACAGTGCCGCAACATATGCAAGTGCAATTAACTTTACCATAAATGGAATCATATGGTTCTATTTGTGGATAACAAGCAAAATTAATACCTTTTGTAAACCCCAGAGTGACTTTCAGTGCGATATTAAAGACATATTCAGCTATATCAGTTATTGCCAAGAAGGGGGAGGGGAACAGGGTGTAGATTTGATTATGTTAGGTGGAGTATTTTGCACTTTGGTTCATATCTGAGTAATACATATATAAAATTTATACAATCTACTATTTATAGAGTAATTATAGTAAGCAATATGATATTTCCTAATTGTGTTTTGAAACATAATGCATCAGATATGATCACTTAAGTCTCTTCCACCATGCTTAATGGGGATGACCTCTCATGACTTTGCATCCCACTAATTTCTTTCAGTGAATGTTTTGAAACTTCATATTTTGCGTTTTAATGGACTTATGTCTACCTTACTTTAGTTTTAAATTATATGTCTTCTGGGAGGAAGTTTAGGTAATTTTTGTCATTTAAATCTCTTTTTCTGTAATAATACAAGTACATATAGATGGTCACCTTGACCTTTTACTCATTAACTACATAATATGACAAGGCTGGTAATATATTTCAGTATTAAATTGAAGAGAGATAAATGGTGATATTAAAAATGATGACTCTTATTAGACAGATTTATTTTAATATTTTTTCTCATTTTCTTAAATAAAGCTCAAATATTTAAATATTGCCTGAAATGCACCATTGTTCTTTAGGTGAAAATGAACTTGCAATATAATTTAATATTCACTAATGTAATCTTTGACAAGAAGAACTATCACATTGCTTACTTATGTATTGAACTACTATTCCTAGGGCTGTCAAGAAAATCAAAGGTGGATATAGGACACACGGTACTAATTACATGGAAAAATGGGAACATAAAATGGATTATATATAGGTTTGGCTGGCCAGGATTGGTTAATAATGTAAGTTACGTTTTAGGAAAAAGAATCTTTTGAGAGCTTATCCTAGTTATAAGTGAAAAAAAATGGAGACATTGTTTTACTGATGGAATTCCCGTCCTTTAATAGTTTTGAGTTTGGAACACTCATTACTAAAAATTGCACCTGACTCTAAGATGCGGAACTGAAAGCACATGTTTAAAACTCATGTAGGTCCAGAAAATGCCGCGGCTCATATCCTTTCCTCTACACAGAAGCTAACATCCAGGTTTCATCTATACTGATAAATATAGGTTTGAACATGGGCACTCAGAAATGTTAAGTTATTGAATTTTTAATATCATGGTGTTTGCATAGGTTTACTATGGGAACTGAATTAGTACCGTGAGTCCTATAGACAGTCCCCATGTTGAAAGACTGCCCTTCTTATGTAGATATACAACAGGAGTTTTACCTTGTTGTCGTATAATAATTTAGGAAATGCCTATTTACTCTCGTGCGTTCATTGTAATGCAACTCGCACGACATTTTATAACTATAAAGTTATATAAGTTTTAAACTTTTATACCTTTATGCAGATAATCAATATTAATATAAATATCCTACATAACTTTGCTATTTATCCAGCAAAATCTTTGAAAATTAGAAAAGTCCGTGTCTTAAACCTAGATTTGTTGTACAATATTTTTCATACATGTATGTAATCTGGTCCGGTGACCTGTGTTGCAAGAATTATTATTATTATTATTATTATTATTATTATTATTATTATTATTATTATTATTATTATTAGTTTGAACACTTATATTGAAATTCTGAAGACTTAGTCAAATCAGGTATACTACAGTTTTATCCCAAAGAAGCAGACAATGCCATCTTTTCTACCAGACGTGCATTTTTCAAATCTTGTTTTAGCCTTACAAGTTGTTAAAAAAAACTGGATTTAACTTTTAGTAGTAATAGTAAATTATCCTCACATATATTTATATTTGTCTGTACCCAAATTAATAGACTCGATCAAGGTACGGAAATTATTGTAACATTGGTCTTTTACACTTGATATTAACTTGTTTATTTCCATTCATTCCAATCTTTTACTTCCTAGCATTCGGATTTCTTTTACTCTTCTAGGCAACGTGTCTGATTTCTCTGCTGCTTCCGGCTTATTTATTTTGCGTCTAACTCATTTGTTCATTTTATTTCATCAATAAGTGAGAGAGTTCTGTCATTTATGAAGTTTTGCAACATTTGCACTTGGACAGTTGTCACAGTGACCTATGTTTTCTTTTTCTGTCAAGATTTATACAGCAACTTTCTCTCACAACAGTTTATTCCTCTGTCATGCAAATGTAGTTTCATAAATGAGCCGGTTTCATGGGTTGGGCATAATAGCATATTTGTATAACATATAACATAGCAAGGGCGGTCACTTCTAAAGCGGGGCAGGAGGGGCGGGGGCGGCCATCATTGATACCATGGTAGCTCTGACAAAATGAGTTGGAAAAGACTATATATCGTGTTAAAACTGACCAGAAAGAACACTGAACAAGTCGAGTATTGTTTAATTGTTTTACGTCATGGAGTTTTAATTAGTCAGAAAAGTATATATAGCTTAGAAATTATATTTCAAATATCTCATTTGTCAATCCTTTAATTTTATGAAAATCATCACACAAATAGAAATATACGAATAACAGATAAGGACACTGTAAAGCTCAATTCTTAATTTTTTTAAACTTCTGAGGCTTCTTGATCAGTTTGCCTTTTCATTGCCATGACAACAGAGATATTGCTTTGATGAAAGTCTCATTTAATCCTTTCTGCCGTATTTGCTTTTTCAGGACGAATGTAAATACGAAACCGTCAGTATTCCCAGATCAAAGGCATTTAGCTCAGGACATTAATTAAATTACAGGGCCAGATTTTTCTCTAGAGTAAAGAAATATAATGAGTTGTTGATACCATGATGAGACTTAGTGTCTCTTTGTTCAAAAAGTCCCTTGGATAATTTTTGTAAAGAGTGTTATAGGAAACATCAACGATACGGCAAACAGGAATGATCAATAAATCGTGAATTATTTTTGTGCAGTTTTCCGAAAAATAACACTTTCATCAGAACTTCGATATGAGGATTTGGGAAAGGGTCAATTATTTCTCAGACTGAAGGCTCTTTGTGCGTTTGGTTTGTATATTCGCGGTTTGTAACAGCCACCAAAATTGGTACCACACGTTTTGTGTGTTAATTGTAGCAAACAGGAAACTTGGTACCACAGAACAAGTTAGAAAACTGACGGTATCCAATAATAGTGGCAAGTCGTCAAAATGCGTTCCATGACATTTTCTTTGGTTAGATTCACTAAATTAGAGAGAATTGTTTACACAATTTGTCAGTGGAGCTTTATACACTCTATGGCTATTAAATGTAATAGTCATTAAAGCAGTTACACAGTTCATCTAGACACTGGCGGATTTGAGTATGGTGTATTACTATTATTGGTGTGGTCCCTCTCAGAATCATCATCATCTGAGGGACCCCCTAGTCCGAAAATTAATAGTTTTTATGTTTTCTTGTTTTCTTTAGATTGTATGTGCAGTTTGTGTAGTTTTAATAATTTCTTTTTAAGATAATTTTGTTTTTAGGGTTTAAACACCTTTTCTATTCTAGTGTATCTAAGAGCTTTTCCCCGGTCTGGGAGTCACCGCTCATTGACTTCTAGTGATCTTTGCCAGAGATCTGTATTGCCCTGTGTATGCTATATGTTGAGGCTATTTGTTTTGTCTGCATTTGTTTTATTGTTGGGCTGGCTTGCAAAAAGATCAAATATTTTCATAGTTTTATTAATTTTATGGGTTTCTTATGCTTCAGGAGTCCGGTTGTGACTTTTTGTCGATACCGGTTTCCCTCGCTTGTAACCTTGTTTTATTATAGTGTGTGTCAATAGATGATAGATAGATCTAGGAAAGTATAGTGTGTAAAACCTTACAGGTATATTATAGTATGTTTTATTTATATTCTCTTATTGTTTTCATTATTACATTTATAAAGTTTATTAATTCACCATATATTTCTTTATCATTGATTTCATTGGTATATAATAAGTGAAAGTTTGTATTTGTTCTATATTTTTTAAATATCTTGGATTGAATAATTTCTCTTTCAGGTTTAGTTTTAATACACTCTAGAATTAAGTGTTTTTTGGAATCAATATGTCTATTACAAAATCTACAAGTTGGTATTTTATTTGTTAAGTGCCTCACGAAGGCCACCTCTCCCGTTAGCCATCTATCATGTAAGTAATAAAAAAGTCTGCTTTGGATGGCTGACACCTTTATGCCTGCCCAATTTTTCCAAATTAATTCCCAGTTTAGTGTTGGGAATTTGAGTTCTATTTCCTGTTTTCCGTTTATAATAGGTTCTATTAATATCTTGTATATATCTTTCCTTTTATCCCATAGTTCTTCTCTATTTCTACTCATGTACAATAATTCCTTAATTCTTCTAAAATATCCCGGAGGTTCCAATAGTTTAATAAGTGAGTTGTTCCTATATATATTTCCATTAAATTTAC
This sequence comes from Megalonaias nervosa, assembly GCA_016617855.1. Taxonomy (NCBI): domain Eukaryota; kingdom Metazoa; phylum Mollusca; class Bivalvia; order Unionida; family Unionidae; genus Megalonaias; species Megalonaias nervosa. The sequence goes on along the minus strand of JAECUM010094844.1, from coordinate 17,662 downwards.
ATAAGTATCCATATATATAAATATTTATCGCTTGCCATGGGTATATTGGTTTTTCGTCTAAATTTTTAAAACTGTTTAAGATCCTCGCTTTTTGCTTCAGACTTAGATTTGGGAGGTCTAATCCCCCCCTTTCTTTGGGTCTACAGACATACTTTTTTGCTAAGTAATGAATTTTATTCTCCCAAATAAAGCTCATTATCTTCCTTTCTATATTGCCGATCATGGCCTCTGTTAGGTGAGTTGTATTCATTATGTAATTTAATTGACTGTATAGGTAAGTTTTAGCAACTTGTATTCGGTCTTTTAAGTTAAGCGTGGTGTGCGACCAAGTTTCAATTTGCTCGTCCAATTTTGATATTAACTCACTATAGTTCTTTTGAGTTGAGTTCAATCCAAACGTGATTCCTAATGCTTTAACATGAGTTTTAATCAAGTTTGGAGGGAGACCTGGATGATTTCCACGCCAGTTTCCTATTAATAAAATTTCTGTCTTGCTGTGATTAATTAACGATTCCGAGACTTTCCCAAATTTTGTGAATTCCTCCTGCAGGTGCTTAAAGGAATACCCGTCTCTGGTAAAGTTTGTGCAATCATCTGCATGTAATATAGTTTTAAATTCCTCTTTCATATTAGGTATTCTTATTCCCTGAATATTTGAGTTGTTTTTTATGTTTATATTCAGGGATTCTATTGCCATAGCGTAGAGTATCATGGACAATGGACAACCCTGTCTGACTGATCTTTCAAGCGGAATCTAGCCCGTCAGGGCTCCATTAACTAATATTTTAGACGTTATATTTCTGTACATAGCTTTGATCCAATTTACTAGGTTAGCTCCAAATCCACATTTCTGTAAAACCTGATATATGAAATCATGCTCTATCCTATCGAATGCCTTTTCTTGATCGAAAAGATACATTACTGCTTTTTCATTTCTGCTTTTTACTAAATCTATGATTGCCGCGATTGATAATGTATTGTTTATAATTTTCCTCCCCACTCCCCCACAGCTTTGATTAAAATCTATTATATACTTTAAACATTTCCTAATTCTATTTGTTATTACCTTACTTAAAATTTTGTAATCTGTATTTAATAAAGTTATTGGTCTCCAGTTCTTTAAATTATTCCTTTCCCCTTTCCCCTTATATATTAACGTAATTACCCCTTCCCTTAGCGTTTTTGGCATTTCCCGTTGTAATAAGATGTTATTATATAATAGTTCTAATATATCAACCAGATCATTTTTAAAACCAAGATAAAAGTCATTTGTTATCCCATCTGAACCTGGCGATTTCCCCTTTTCCAGACTATTTATTGCCTTTATTATTTCATCTTTTGTGATAAAGTTTTCACATAATTCTTTATCTTTTATATCTATTTGTTTGTATTCGGTTTCTTTCACATACTTATTTATATTTCCTATTTCTATTTTTTGTGATTTAAACATATTTGTGTAGTATTCCTTAATACCTTTAAGGATCTTTTACTTATCTTGAATTATTTCCCCCCCCCCCCGCCAGTTCCATTTCGTCTATCTTTTTTTGTTTCCCCCTTTTTAGTTCTAATCTTTTATATAATCCCCTTCCTTTATTGTATAGATTATTAAATTTCCCCGCCCTTAATTTAACACTATTTAGTTTTTTCCTTTCTAATTCTTCCCATAGTTTAATTATCTGTTTATCATCTTTTGTATGGGGCGTGTTCTTTTGCTGTATTTCCGAGTAGCATTTATGTATCCATATTTCTCTTTGTTTTTCTATTTTACTGTAGTATTTTGTCAGGTCTTTTATTTCTTTTTTAAAGTTTTCCCAATCTGTTATATGTCCCCCTTGTCAATTTGTTTTAGTCTATTTATAAATATTCTAACAGTTTCTATATAGTTTTTATTACTTAAATGTGAGTTATTCATTTTCCAAATACCGTACCCCCATTTTACTTTATTCCCGAATTCTAATTCTAATTCTACCAAGTTATGGTCTGCTATTCTCTCATCTTTGACATTACATTTTTTAATCTTTGCTATTTGATTTTCCGAAATGTAAAACGTATCTAATCTACTCCCTTTGTTATTCTGATATGTATAGGTATATTTCCTAATGTTGTTATTTTTCCATCTAAAAGTATCTATTAAATTATTAGTTGTGATAAAAATTTTAGCCCATTTTCTTAAATCTTTATCCGAATCCGACAGTTTTTCAGATTTGTCTTCCTCTTTTAAAACCCAATTAAAATCTCCTATAAGATAGGGTTCCCTGAATTTCTGCATATAATTTGTGATTTCTATTATAAATTTTGTTTTATTTGGTGAGATACCCCCTGTTGGCACATAAACGTTAAAAAGGTTCCAATTATTTAATTTAATATGTATTAATCTCCCCTGAAATTCATTATTTATTTTGATTTCTTCAAAGTTTAAGCCTTTGGCCTCTTTCCGAACTATTGTTGCAACTCCAGCTATTTTTTTGCCTGGATAGTTGTTTGTGATTACTAAAGCGTTCAGCTCTTCTTCCAGTAATTTCACCTCGTGCTCGGTTAGACCATGTGTTTCCTGAATAAAGATTATATCATATAACTTGGCATATTCTATGATTTTCTTTTCTTTATTTTTAAATCCATTTATATTGACAGTCAAGATGTTTAGGTTTAATCCCTCCATCTTGGCTGTAATTGGTTCATTGTTTTATGTTGACGTTAATTTTGTTTATTAGAATTTTTTTAAATTTTTCTAGTGAGCAATCCTCTTTGCCTTATATTCTTGTAATGTCAGAGGTCTCCTTTGAGGATCCCTCTGTTGCTCTCGGTTCAGCGATATAGCTCTTTGTGTCTCTCTTGCTTCCTTAATCAACTCTACAACCTCTGGCTCCGAAGGAGCTCTCGGAGTTGATGCTGACCTTTTTCTTTTTTGCACCAAAATTGGTGTTACTGATTCCTTTTCTACTCCTCCTTTTGGCGGTGACTCCATGATAATAGTTTCTTCTATGGTTTGATTTCCTTTGCCAATGCACCTTTCCTTTTCCCAATCTTTCTGTTTTCCTCTTGTTTCCTGTTCTTTTTGCTTCTGGATTTTCCTCGCTCTGGCTTTCGCTCTTTTCTTCTCCGTTGAACTTGTTTGGCTCGCGTCGAGCCATTTTCCAGATTCATCCGTTGTATTTGGTGTTGTATTGCACGAAGTTGCCGATGTATTTCCTTCTGCTTCCATCTGCTTTGGTTCGCTTTCCTCGTTTCCTTCTTTTTGGATTTCTTTTTCTCCTTGTTCTAATTCTTCCATTTCTGGCATAGGAGTTGCATTCTGTCTTTTTTCCCCAGCCACTACAGCAGCATAACTATTCTGAGATCCGTTTGTTCCATTCGATCCTTGACAGTCTCTTTGGAGATGTCCCGTGTTTCCACATTTATAACAGGCTCTGTGATACTGGCATCCTTTGTACTACGTTTGAAGTTTAAATCCCATTACATACAGAGTTGCCGGAATCTTCCTTGCTTCTGTTTCAGTCATGGTGATTACTCTCACTCCTGTCAGGATTTTTGGAAATCCCCAATATGTGGCCATTTGGTGATTCATTATTTTAATTCCAAATTTTTTTTCCATTTTGGTGACCATTTCTCCATTTGGAATTTCAATTGGTAGTCCGGAGACATGCATTTCTACGCTCTTCTCTCCTAGTTGTTTTATTAAAAGAGGGGGAGCGTAGACCTTGGCCTCCTTACCCTTAATGTCAAACTTGTGACCGTTTCTGAAGAGTGTCTTCTCATTCTGGGGAAAGATGTAATATATTCCCCTGCCCCCATTTTGTAGGCCCTGTATGTTTTCCGGCTTGAGTCCCATTGCTATTAAGCTTTGCAATAAATCCGCCGGTCTCGGCCTTTCTCCTTCTGTAAAAGTTGTGAGGTCAATCACCTGCACACCCGGTCTTCTATAAGCTAGTAACAACCTTCCTTGATCCGTTGTTTTTAGCTCCGTTGGGAAGTACGTTGTTATTCTCCCTTCTTGGGTTTTCATTACAGCTGCTGCTGCCATCCTTAGGTTTTGAGGATTGCTCACTACCCAGGTTGAGATGAAGCCAAATTTCTCAACTTCTTACAAAATCAAATAATTTGGAAATTACAGAACTTCTAATAATAATCCTAATATTTAACCACATGGTGTGTATTACGATGACTGATAGTCCGTCATCTTATCGGGAAGGTAGAAAGCTTTGCAACCAGTCTATCAAAATGTCAGCGACTTTCAAATAAACGTCCTACGTGGACATATCATTTCTTCTTCTCCGAATGGATTATAGCTCATAAGTAAAGTGTCTTGCCGAAGAACACACCATGAGCCTCGACCTGGGCTATGCTGATGGTAGGACTCCGGCTGAGTAACCACGTAGCAACGTAGACACATTGAATCCTGTCTCTGTTAGTCACCTCTTTCGATATGTAGTAGAGTGAAATAGGCCTACAGGGTAATTCTTACAAAACCAGTCAGGTGTGCACATATAGTCATTTGGTAAGAGCCGTTTGAAGATATGATTTCATATAAGGTTTTCTTTATATATCATATGTCTGTCGTTGTTCTGTGTGGCCTGTTTCGTGTGTTATTTCATGAGAAGCTTAAACAAAAATCCCTAATATTTTTATTACATATAACCCCGGACCACCACCCACCCACCTGTAGATAGTGACATAAGTGTCTGCTGGCCTCAGATCCCATTTAGTTTATATACTGTATAAAGTCACCATATTGATTTCTTGGTACTGAGTCTCCAGTGCTTCCAAATCCTAATAAATCATCTATTACTCTTAAATATCTTCAACGATCAATTCATGGTAAAATTATTGTCAGAGGTTTACCGCCATTTTGAGATGCTGGTCTGTAAACAAAACAACGTGCATTAGGCCACTAATTTCACTACCAGACCAGCAACAGTGCCTCACTAGTCTCTGTGCCCAGTCGCCAGGATACATATAGACAACCAGACATGCTCAAATTTTAAAGGATAAACAATTTCCTTTAAATCGATACCAATAATGTCTAAATCTAAAGCATGCATCATCTCCAAAATGAGAAGATAATATATGGATATTTGTAGGGATTGAACCGGAAGTAATTGTTACTCAAGTCCTATCATAAAGAGAGCAACAACTATCAGTCTGGTACTCTAGACAGCTTTATTATTTCACTGATGACATTTAAGTAAGTAAGGAAACTAGGCTAAACACAATGACTTAGGCGGGGACCACGACTTTTCGATCACTATGGCACGAGTTCCTCAATACGCCACCAGTTCCTCAAAGAAATTGTGAACTTTTTAAAAATAATTTTGGTACAGATCTGACTTGAGAACAATATCATAAACTTAAGTTCTTGGGTGTAATTGCTCATCAGTTAATGGTAGAGATTGATATTTTGAAAAGCTTAGAGTAACTTGAAAATACGTCTTCGTACATTAAACCAGAATCATATAAGGAAACAACATTTCTTCCCACATGCCATGTTTTAGTGCACACACACACACACACACACACACACACACACACACACACACACACACATGCAAGTTTTTATGTCGTTTTTGTAAATATTTTAGGGAGAGTTGTACGAACTTCACACAGTGCCTGCTTACCCATTTAGCACACTAAGTGCGTGCTTAGAGCACCAGTCCAACAGGAGCACCAGAAAAAAATTCAGATTTTTTTAAATTGTTGATGATAAAATTGAATGAATTATATATGACCGTTTCGATTTGGATGTACGAGTATTTTGATTTGGAATGATGGCAACATTTTCCCACGATTTTAGGTTTTAATATTGTTTTTAGAGTTTCACATTTTATTGGGGGGGGGGGTACCATAATATTTTTGGTGTTTAGGGCCCTGGAAGGCTTTAATCGGGCACTGAGTAAAGATGCACAGGTAAACAAGTCCGGTAACTGAAGGTGGGTGTAGGTATGGCAGTCGCTAAATATACTATGTGAATTGGGGGAAAAGACCTCAGAAAGAAGTAAGACAACTCCAACAACTCCACCTACAATTATTGGTTATCGGTTGATTGGAATCTCATTCATGCAATAGTTGCTGAGTGAATTCTTACCGTGAAACTTTATACTGACAAACATTTATTCTTTGCTGTACAATTCATAAAATTGATCTTTCATATTATATATACTAGCAAACAAACAAACGACTACTACTACTACTACTAATAATAATAATAATGTATTATACGTTTAATCCTGATTAAAGTTTCTTTCATAAGAAAACTGATTTTATATGTCACGGGGAAAACAATCAACTAATGTTATGTCACTTTATGATTTTTCATATTATTGTTATCATTCATTTTCAAATACCTAATATATGTCGATATTGCTATCATCTTCTTTCATAGAAGTATCACACACACACGCACGCGCGCACACACACAGACACACACACACATGCGCGCGAGCGACAGAAATGGCCGCCTGCTGTCATGATCGTTACACATAGACATTCCATTTCATTATAAAAATAACATTCGTGTGCACCGTATAGATTGACAGTTGACAAAAATTTACTTACAGGGTATGTTTACTTACAGGGTATGTTTACTTAGTCAAAAAACAGTCTTGCATTATTTCTGAGACAGATTAAATAATGAAATAGCTGACATAATGCTGTAAACGTGTTAGGTTTTGTTTGGTGCCTTTTTCATGCCAGCTTGCAGCTGTATGTGATCTGTTTAGCATGAAAAGAGCATACGTGGAAAATACGCGGTGGGGTGGGTTGGGTGCTAAAAACTTGCTATATACAAATGATATTACAGATAAAGAAATATACACAGAATTAATTAACTTTATTACTACAATTATGGAAAATCAAAGACAGAATATACTTTGAAGCTTGGAGGTCCTCAAATTTATAGATAAATAACAGACTTACTCCTCTGGACTGCTTCCGGAGAGGTCGACAGGGAGGAGGACCGGGAGGTAACACCCTTGAAAGGGGACTGAACCAAAGGGAGCCTCCGGGACGGGGCCTTTCCTTGTATCACCTTGATGGGCACTATGGAAGGAGGAGTCGGTCTAGACAAAAAATTATAAGAAAATGAAACTTACCTAATAACACACTAACCCAAACGATAAATTACCTCGTAGAAATTAATATATCCTTTAACACAGCTTGGTACAAAACACATTAACACAATGGGACAGGGATTGGCTCTACCGAGTAAGGAGCGAATGATGGTGTGATGCCTAAGCTACGAGGCTAACGCGAGGTAGTGCGGACCACACCTGATCTCCCCAAAATGTAACGCCAATTAAAAGAACATTACGAAAACGCAAACACGGGAATACAAATATAGGATACTAAAACTACGAGATATTAAAATACGCACAACACACACACCGACAACAAATAAATATTTTTATTTTTTTAAATTTCTTTTTGTTTTTAATTTTAATTTTAATTTTTTTTTTCTTTCTTTCTTTTTCTTCTTCACACACTATAATCACTACAGTTAAATTAGGAAAGGAAAAAACGGCATGGGAAAGAAGGAACCGGACACTGTGATGGACGCGGGTGGACAGAAGAGCCACCTGCCACCACCACATGCTAGCCCTGGGCCTTCCTAGCTGAATGTAGTATTTTATTTCTATTAGGTAGGTTCTAGTATAACTAAAGACAACTTAAAGATGAGAATTCTACTACTATGCCAGTCCAAACAAAAACACATGGATAGCATACAATACACTATAGCATACGCACATAGCATACATTGGACAACATAAATCCCTGGCAAGGATCACTCTGGTAATTAAAGCTCGGAAACCAGCCAGGGTTAAAGAGCTATTGCAATACTAGAGTAGGGTGGTGTACAAACCCTAATTCAAAATTCAATAAAATGTTATAAAAATTCTGTTTGATTTTTACAAACCATAAAAACAGACTATGGGGATACAAACACACATAAAACCCTTTATATCTTTTGACACTAGGGGGTCCTCTCTATGATGGAGACTGAGAGGGACCACATCAATTTAAAAAAAAGGCCATAGCCCCCTATGGACGAACTCACCAGCCATTTTGCACGGTTTATTGACCTTTCATAAGTTTCAGATTAATTTGTTTTCTCTTAAATGCCAAATTCTCTCTACCATGAATCAATTTAAATTAAATAAGTATTGTAAATATTTCTGAATTAATCAACTTGTCAGCGTTAATCTAAAACAAACTCAGTTCAGGAAATGTTGTAAGATCTAAAGATTAAAATCTTAATGCCATCATCAAACTTACGTGGTGTAATTTACACTATTGACGTTTCAAACTAAACAGCGGTCATAAAGAGATGTATGGAATCTACCGATCAGAAACAGGAATGCAAAACAACAACAACAACAACACAACAACAACAACAACAACAACAACAACAAATGTAACAAAAGAAAATAAACAACAACAAAAAAACCCACCCCCACCCCGCAAAAAACAACAACAACCAAACATCGTAGTTAAAATATCATCATCATCAATCCCTTAACCCAAGAGGTCGTTGGGGCACCACAGTTGACTTTACAACCAATTCTCTCCATCTTTCCCTGTTCTCTACTGCCCTTTGGGAATCTCCAAATCCCATGCCTGTCCACTCCTTAATGTTGTCTTCCCACCTCTTTTCTCTCCGCCTCTTCTTCTGCACCCTAGTACTGTGCCTTGCAAAATTGTTTTTGCCAGTCCAGATGATCTTGAAACATGACCGTACCGCTTCAGTTTGCGCTTTTTTACAGTGGTCAAGAGGTCTTCATAGGATCTGATGGCTCATTGGATCCTGTTGTGGACTTCTTCGTTGGTTACATGGTCCATGTATGAGATGCCCATGATCTTGCAGTAGCATCTGATTTCGAAGGTTTGAATCCTTCTTTGTAGATCTGATAAGAGCGTCCATGTTTCACAAGCATACAAAAAGATGGATATGACAATCGAGCGCATCAGCCTTATTTTGGAACCAAAAGCAATGTTGGTATCTTTCCATATTGGTCTCAACCTTGTTATTGCTGCTGTTGTCTGGGCAATCCTGCAAGGTAGTTCTGGTTTGGAGCCCTCATCTGTGATAACTGATCCCAAGTACTTGAAGCATGTGAAATATAATATTGCATATATAATCATCATCATCATTGGCAGCTCAGTCTCGGGAGACCATGTGTGTAGCACCCTTGGAGTGTTGTCCGTCTCTGGGGTTTTGGCATCGTCTGTTGTGGCTGTGCAGGCCGATGCGCGAGTGACAGTCCCTATTGCAGTTGGTGCAGACGTACTGGGAAGTCTGAGTTGCTTGGGTTGCTGCTGCACTCTTCTTTCTCTCACGTTTCTCTGCGGCCTGCTGAACTCTCCTCCCATCAGCGACTGCTATGCCCTTGCTGACCGTCAGTCTCCAGGTGCCTCGGTCCTCGGCCTGCACTTCCCAGCTGTCTGGTGAAATGCCGCATGCCTTCATGTCCCTCTTGCACACATCCTTGAAGCGGAGTGAGGGGCGGCCGACTCTTCTGGTGCCAGTGGCCAGCTGACCATATACGATGTCCTTTGGCAGCCTCCCATCCTCCATGCGTCGGACGTGTCCCAGCCATCGAAGGCGGCGTTTGCTCAGCAGGGAGTACATGCTTGGGATACTTGCACGCTGAAGGATCTCGCTGTGTGGGACGTGGTCTTGCCAGCTGATTTTCAGAATGCGTTGTAGGCACCGTATATGGAAGGAGTTGAGTCGACGCTCTTGCTTCATGTAGGTGCTCCAGGTCTCACTTCCATATAGGAGGGTGCTCAGAATGCAGGCTTGGTAGACTTGAGTTTTGGTGTGCACTGTCAGCGCGCTGTTTTCCCACACCCTCTTTGTTAGTCGGGCCATGGTGGTGTTTGCCTTTCCAAGCCTTCTCTCCAGCTCCACATCAAGCGAAAGAGTGTTGCTGATGGTTGACCCCAGGTAAATAAAGTTGTTGACTACTTCCAGGGTGGCGCCGTCGATTCTGATGGCGGGGACAATGGTGACATCTTGAGCACTGCCGTTTGTCTTTTTTAGGCTGATGGTGAGGCCGAACTGCTTGCAGGCATCAGTGAAACGGTCTCCCAGTCTCTGGAGGGCATCCTCGGTGTGGGTCACAAGAGCCGCGTCGTCAGCAAAGAGCATCTCCCTGATGAGTACTGACCTCACTTTGGTCTTCGAGCGCAGTCGTGCCAGGTTGAACAGCCTCCCGTCGGACCTGGTGTGCAGATATACGCCATCAGTGGACGTGTTGAAGGCGTAGGACAGGAGCAGGGAGAAGAAGATCCCGAAAAGGGTTGGTGCCAACACGCAGCCCTGCTTCACGCCGCTGTTAATGGGGAAGAAGTCTGAGGAGGATCCATCATACAGGACTGTACCCTTCATATCGGTATGGAAGGAGATTATCATGCTGCGGAGTTTTGGGGGGCAGCCGATCTTCCCAAGGTCGAAGGCCTTGGTGAGGTCGATGAACATGTAGAGTGGCTGAACTTGCTCTCTGTTCTTCTCTTGGAGTTGTCGGAGGGAGAAGATCATGTCTGTTGTCGACCTTCCTGCTCTGAAGCCGCACTGGGATTCCGGATACACACGGTCCGCCAGCAGCTGCAGCCTGTTAAGGAGGATGCGGGCAAACACTTTGCCAACGATGCTGAGAAGCGAGATTCCTCTGTAATTGTTACAGTCACTGCGGTCTCCCTTGTTTTTGTAGAGGGTCACAATGGTGGCGTCGCGCATGTCTTGGGGGACTGTTCCTTCCTCCCAGCAGAGGAAGAATAGCTCATGCAGCGGCTGTAGCAATGCCGCTTTCCCACGTTTGATGGCTTCTAGCGGGATGCTATCGCTACCTGGTGCTTTGTCGTTTGGGAGGGAGTCGATGGCTTTGCTGAGCTCCTCTAAGGTAGGCACTTTGTCGAGCTCCTCCATAGTGGGAAGTTCCTGTACGTTGCTAAGGGCCACATCGGTGACTGACGTTTCTCGGGAGTACAGCTCTGAGTAGTGCTCCACCCATCTGATCATCTGTTGCTCGCGGTCTGTGATCTTCTCTCCCGTCAGAGATTTCAGGGGGGGGGGGGCAACCCCTTTAACTGTAGGGCCTAGGGCCTTCTTGATGCCATTGTACATGCCTTGGGTGTTTCCTGACTCGGCACTGGGCTGGATTCCTTCACACAATTGCTGCCAGTACTCGTTTGCGGACTGTCTAGCGATGCGTTGGGTGGTGCTACGGGCTCTTCTGAGGGCAGCAAGCGTCCGTTCATTGGGGCATTTTTTGTAAGCTATGAAGGCTTCTCGTTTGGCCTCGATTACTGGTTCCATCCTTGAAAGGTGTGCGTTGAACCAGCCCTGGCTGGGCCGTTCCTCCTTGCCAAACGTGGACATGGCTGTGCTATAGATGGCATCCTTCATGGCGTTCCACTTGGCTGTGGCATCGTGCTCTGGCAGGTCCTGGAGAGCCTGATCCAGGGCGGATACATACTCCTCCACCTTGGAGGGGATGACATCTGCGCAGTGTTGATGCGAGGGCGACCTTTTGGCTTGGAGCGGTGTAGTCTTCGTGACTGTAGACGCACCCTGCTGCACACGAGGGCGTGGTCGGAGTCGCAGTCTGCACTGTGGTAGCTTCTGGTGGAGAGGATGCTGTTCAGGGCAGAGCGCCTGGTGATGACCAAGCCGAGCTGGTGCCAGCGATGAGACCTGGGGTGTTTCCATGACACTTTGTGTTGTGGCTTACACTTGAAGAAGGTGTTTGTAACGCACAGGTCATGATAGGTGCACAGCTCCAGCAGTCTTGGACCATTTTCGTTGGTCTTTCCAGTGTCATGATGTCCGAGGCAGGTAGGCCATGACTCGTGGTCAGCACCAACTCTAGCATTAAAGTCGCCGAGGAGGAATAGTAACTCGTCCTTAGGGTATCCCTTGATCTGTTCGTCCAGCTGCCCATAGAACTGATCCTTTATATCTTCTGGAGACGTGAGGGTTGGGGCATAGACACTGATGATGTTGACAGGACCTGCAGCAGTGGCTAGGCGGATGGACAAGAAACGTTCAGTGCCCCCTGAAGGAGGCTCAACCGAGACCAGGATGGTGTTTTTAATGGCAAAGCCAACTCCGTGCTGGTGGGGCTCCTCAGGTTCTCGGCCCTTCCAGAAGAAGATGTAGTTTTCCTCTCTGAGGGAATCGCTGAATCAAACCTGGTTTCCTGGAGGGCAGCTATGCTGACATTTAGTCTGGTGAGCTCTCTGTTGATGATGGCCGTCTTCCTGGTGTCGTCCACCTCCCTGAAGTCGTCAGAGATGCCTGTGCGCATGGTGCGCACGTTCCAGCTTGCGAATCGAAGAGCTGGAGTCTTCTTTAATGGTTTCTTGTTTCTTTTGTCTGGTGCGGAGTTTCCGTCTGCTTGTCATGCTGAGCAACACATTGAGCTCCAGGCACCCACTGAAGCAGGCAGACGTTGGCGGGCCAACACCTTACTGACCGGGGGCTGCCCGGTTTAAGGCGGGCGGTAGTCGGCCAGTATGACTCGATGATCCCTCCCACCGTCGAAGCTGATCCGTGGCGCCCCTTCCCAACGCCAATCGCGTGGGACTTTTAACCCGTAGACTGCCAGCTTCCGTGTTAATTCCTCGCTCAAGGGTGATGCTGGAGTGGCCTCTCCAGGGCGCAAGCCTGGGCGTGTAGTATGGAGATCCTGGGCTGCCCAGACGTCAGGATCCCCCTCTCGTCCTTGCTGGTGGGGTCCAAAGGAATGCTGAGCGTGACATTTGGCACCAGTTTGGATGCAGGAGCTGCCGGAAGGAAGTCGTAGTTGACACCCAGCCGCCTTAGGGGCTCCACTCCGGATTTTCTGTCTGGGTTTACTCCCGTAGCCTTTCCTTCTCCCGAAGATATCCACAAGGCAGCGGAGCCATCATCCAGTGGCACTTCGTTGGTTTCGAATTGGAGTTTCCATCTCCTAGACGAACTGCCTGACAAGGCTAACGAGCTCCATCTGCCCGGATTTGGAGTCAGAGTTTTCCTTCTCTTAGACTAGCTGCTTGCCAAGGCTAACGAGCCCAGTCTGCCCACCCAGTTATACCGCCGGGCACTCGGTCGCGCCACACAGCAGGCTATGTGAAAACAGGGGGCCCCACATGAAGGTGCTGCTGTGGACACAATAATGTAGGAGAGGCCATATGCAAGTACTTCCTGCCCAGCAAAGCCAGACAGTGGTCCCGCAGCGATCACTACACCTGGAAAGGAGAGGCTATGAGAGACGCTTCACTTTCCTTTAGCGAGCGGGACATCAGGCCCAGACCTCGCACCCCCCCCCATATATAATATAATATAAATATAATAATACAGTTAAAATATAGCACTTCTTAGAACTTTTGGTTTATTCCAGTTCGACATGTATAAAAAATAAATGCCCTATTTATTTTATGTGAGAATGAACTGGATTGTATAAGATTAATATCTTATAGGTAAATTTAGTTCAGTCGTTGTTTTCACAGACGTTACAATTGTGTGTGCAACTACTCACAACGCAACCTGAGCGCACCTTACGCCAACATTTTGTTTCCGTAGGAAACCTTAACTTTTGTCAACATCAGGTATATTCAAGATAAAAATCTGGTTTAATTGTCAATAAGGATATTGACTTCATCGAAATGATGCATAGATCATATTCGAAATTAAGTTCCCTTATAGCACGAAAGACCAAATAAAGCTGGAACTTCCCTGTCTTATATCGGAAGACGGAATACTGAAGTTGAACCGCAAATCTACATATTACTATCTAATAGAAATGCAACTATTTCTGACAAACGAAATTACTGTGATTTTAAGAAAATATTTCAGGACCGGATCGAGGGTGGTTTCCAGGGTTTCATTCTCCCGTCACTCCTGGCTAAAAGAAAGTACACAGAAAAACTAAGTTACGAGTCACTTGATGTTCCAGATATTGACATCTTGATAGAACATTTCCGGACAATGAGCTTCGGGATACAATATCAGTTACAGAATAAAAATTCCAATTTTAATTAGTATGGTCCAGTATTGTATTTGTGGTGGAGATGATGATGGACGGAGGATGATACTGAATGACTGCAATAACTGTTCACAAATGTTGTTTCATCTTCCGGTTATTAAAATGAAAGGTTTTCCTAACGGAGCATGACTTTGTGTCGAATGTCAAAACCGAGTATTCTTGAAATGCTTTTAGAAATATGAAATTATATATAAACGACTGGCCTTTAAACTCGAAAAATAACTTAAAATGATTGGTTTTAGCCAATGAAAAATGAAAATGTTATCCCATGTTTCCACTTGTTTGTGTATCCATTTGTTTATCCATCTGTTTTATTGAGGATCTATTTGTTATGAATGAATAGCAAGATGGTTGAATATTTCAATGTTTTATTTGAAGAAAAAAAGGGAAAAAGTCACGAATACGGTCTCCTGACTGTTGACATACCCAAGAGAGTATCACATACGAGGATATGCCTATAGCAGCAATTTTTTTAAAATTTTTTTAATTTTTTTAAAGAATAGAACAAACATTTACGAACGTTTCATAGGTGTAGGCTTGTTAAGGTTAACACTATACACATCTCAACATTTCATAACACTATACACATCTCAACATTTCAAATTTACTTTGAAAGTCTCATCAAATAATTATTATCATATTGCGATCTAAAGTACGCAATAATTCTGATGAGAAAAAAAAATTAGTGTTGTAGTGTTGAATATTTAATCACCCGTGCCACAACACTCAAGTTTATCTCAGTCATTTTTGTCCCGGGTAGCTGAATGGTCTAAGGAGCTCACCTTTAACGGTCACCGACATCTCACCTTGTTCCGCGTGGGTATGAGTCTCGGGTTCGAGTAATATGGGTATGTGAGAGAGCTTGTCAGTATAATTTCGTGGGTCAATGGTTCTTTCCAGGGGTTTGCCGGGTTATTTCTCCACCAGATATGCTTGCCGCCATGTATAAGTCTATCATGTGCTGAAAATGGCGTTAAACCCTCAAGAAAATTAGCTCAGTAATGCGTATGTAACACGCTCACTTAGCTTTAATTAATTGTTTTTTCTTGTGCACATGTGTGGGTGAGAGAGAGAGAGAGAGAGAGAGAGAGAGAGAGAGAGAGAGAGAGAGAGAGAGAGAGACCTGGTGGCTAAAGTGATTACTTCCAGCTATTTGAAATGGATACGTAACGTTAATGCCCATTTATCCTTGATTATCATTACAATGTCCATGTATTGCAGAGCGCCATCAAGTAGTGTAATTATACAGGCTATTAGGAGTCCAAACATCGGGGGGAGCTCAGAGTGAAAGCATGAGTGCCAATTATTACCCTTTGTTACATTTCCTACAATATAAACACCAGCTGAGATTTTCTCCTGTTTATATAAACATTTCTGACTCAACATCCAGTGGGTGTCATAATATTTCGCAAACAGCGTCTAATTGACTTTAATTAATTGAATTCAGTATCGATTTTGTGGGAGAGGTCCATTTAAACTCGTATAATTTGCAGAAAGGTGTACGTGTCAAAAGTTGTGTGAACATCGGCGTCACAAGGCATTCCACACAAGAAATAAATCTGCGTTGTATTTTCTAAAATTGCGAAAGAGAATGTTTAGATATTATTCTTAATCTGACATTTGTATCACGAAAAACCAAGAAAGACCAAGAAAGGTTTTGAAAAGGGACCCGACCATGGACGGGCCGCCATTACTATAAACTTTTTATTCAGGGCTACAGAATATTGTGGATTCCCGATGTTGAACTATCCGGCCATGATTCAGCATTGTAGGTTGCTTATTGCTCATAACTGCAACACATCACAGCTACTTATTTTCTTTCTAGAAATGACTAATATAGTAATTCCGCGAAAATAAAAAGCACGATAATAAATGTTTGTATACAGCAGTGGTTTCCAACCTTTTAACTTGTGATCCACTTGAAGAAAATCGTTAATTCCTGCGACCCAATAATTTTTAGTTTTGTCTAGATTCTTCATTAAACCATAGTGCCAGAGACCCAACAATTCCATGTTTTGTCTAGATTTTCATAAAACCATAATATTGTAATACATATGAATCAGCAAGGGAACCAGCGCCTGACATTCTGCCACCCTGTACTGGGCCATGCTCCATACTTTGAAAACCACTGACATAAATTATCTATGGTCATTTAAAAGAAATACCACTTCTTGCATCCAAGCAACCATGCTAAATTAACCTCAGAAAAATTAGAGATTCTACCAATGGCAGATTTAGAGTAGTATTTTGGGGTGAGGTTTAACCGATCCATTGAAATCAAGAAATTTTTGATTGAAAAATAAGGAAAGATCACCATTTCTGACCCGACCCCCACCCCATCGCTCTTTTAACTACATGGAACCGATGTAAAAAAATATTTCATTTGTCCTTGTTCGTGTTTGAATAATCTTAAGCCTCATTGAAAAAATTATTTCAGTGTCACATTTATCAGTGTGACATTTATCAGTGCTCAGAGTAAAATATGCATTTGTAGATTCTATCTTAACATATTATTTATTCGTTTACCAAATATAACATCAATACAAAAAGAATCAAGGTATAAAATATGAACAAGAAGTAAAAGACATAAAAATGATCGATGCAACTAAATTTCGAAAAAGTGAACACCAAGTTCGACACTTTGAACCAAACTGCGACACTATGAACCAAACTGCGACACTGTGAACCAAACTTCGACACTTTGAACCAAACTGCGACACTATGAACCAAACTTCGACACTTTGAACATCAAATATAAGAAATATGAACATATATTTTCTATAATCTTGCTAACTTTGCTAAGGCTAATCTTGTGATAGTCCTTTTTCTCTGTGATAAATCGTAACTATTTTTTGTTCTACGCCTGTCACACTTTCGTCTTTGTATACGTTCTTCATTCTCCCTTGAACAATATTTTAGCTGTTTTAAGGAAAACATTACATTAACATTTTAAAAGAAAAGAATCACCCTATTTTCAAATTTTGCTCCCTCCCCCCCCCCCCCGGACAAACTCCATGAATTGACAATGTTTGTGACTGGATAATCTTGAGCGTGATTAAAAAAATTATCTTGATTTCGATGCATGATTTATTTTATGATGTCTTGTCACTTTTTGTCAGTGCTCGCAGTAAAATATAAATTTTCATATTCCAGCTTAACATAGTGTTTATGTGATGTTGTTACCTTTACAAACAAGAACCACTGTGATCAGATATCAACAGGATGTGTAAAACATAACAAAGATCGATAAAACGTAACAAAGATCGATAAAACGTAACAAAGATCGATTAAACGTAACAAAGATCGATTAAACGTAACAAAGATCGATCAAACGTAAGATCAATACTGCTTAAATAAAATTTCGACACTAAACCATCAAACAAACGTCGACACTGTGAGCCAAAAAGCAAACTTTGATACTGTGAACCCGAAGATCGACAAAGTGAACATCAGATATAGCACCCACAGAAATATCAAGTTACCTAGTCATACTGATTCTTCTTAAACGATTATTATAACAACTTAGTATGTATTTACCTAGTCTAATGTTGTACCGTATGTCCGTCACACGGGACCCAGGATGCACCCAGCATTAAAGTGGTTAGTTAAATGTCGTGTCGCATACCTGTCATACAGTAAGTTTA
>JAECUM010094841.1:0-24961 GCA_016617855.1 Megalonaias nervosa | reverse complement strand
GATATATATATATATATATATATAGATATATATATATGTGTGATACAAATTTCAATATTTCTATTATGTTGAATAATGAACACACCACCTATCACATTGTTATGCTAACTGAATACTCATAACCATTTGAAGTCCATTTTCTATTAATAATCAAACTAACCGAAAGGATTTGTCCGTGTTGTCTCTGTTTCCATGGTTCTATATTTTTTCATTCAAATGTAAGGACCTGACTTTGTAGTTTTACACCTGATTGCGACCGTACCAAGTTTTCCTCTTAGTTTAGTCGTATGAAATAATGCCGAAGCATGATCTGAAGGAATGAAGATTTGTGTGTGTGTGTGTGTGTGTGTGTGTGTGTGTGTGTGTGTGTGTGTGTGTGTGTGTGTGTGTGTGTGTGTGTGTGTGTGTGTGTGATTTAGATTGTTAACGTAGCGTTAAAATTGTTTTCACCATATCGCTACAATGTCTGCAGTTTGACAGGTCATTGACTGATTGAATGAATGATATTAGTTTTAGAGCGCATCAGCACTGTTAGGCTACTTAGCGCCATATGAAAAGTTATAAGTAGCATTAACAACGGTTGACAAAAGTTTTGGGGGTTTATTGTCTTTTTTTTTTTTTTTTTTTTTTTTTTTTTGTTTGTTTTTTTTTTGTTATCGACCAGAAGTAATAAAAGCAAACAGTTAAAAGCAAAACGATGAGATGATGATGGCAGTTTGGAAAGCTTCCCGAACAACGAGAAATGTAAATGATGTGTGTCACTGAAGATTTAGATGAAAAGGTATTGAGCATGAACGATGGTATGTACATTACATGAAAATACTCAAGGTTATAACATAAAAGCTATATCTTAGAGTAATGTTTACTTCTTTCAGGAATTATCAAATGCAAGAGACGTTTATTGTATCTAATGATTCCTTAATGTCGTGCACGTTGTACTACTGATCGCGCGTAGGTTGGACATTGAAGCAATCTATCATAAAGTGGTTTACAATGAATGGTTCATTGCAAGAACGCACTCATTGCAAGAAACGCACTCTGGTGGGTTTTCGCCTTTTAGCATGTAGGAGTGGATTATGTAAATATGACCAATTCTAATTCTTGCAATGACTACCTCGTCCCTACGGATGGCTCTGTAGGACAGAGTCCATTCTCCTAGGGTTGGCTTGATCCGATGAAGTTTGTTATTCACTGCATCATTCTATGATGTCTGCCACTTCCGACGTAAAGACTTTTTGATACTAGGTTTAAGATCAATGTATGGTATTTTAAAATCAGATGGTTCTAGGGATAGGGCCATTTTAGCAGCGCGATTTGCTTTTTCATTACCTTTAATACCAACATGGCTGGGTAACCAACAGTATACTATATTGTGAGTAGTACACAGCTACGTATTTTTGATGACAATATTGGTTAGTAATGGGTTTTCTAATTTTCTATTTCGTAATGACTGAAGTACTGATAGTGTCTGCTTAATAACTGCGACACATTCAACTATAAAGTGAAGGAAGACCTGAAACACATGTATAAGTCGCAGTCCATAGAAAACGCAAGACAACTATTGGCGACACATGGATACTTGGTGTTAATTTAAACCTTATATCTTAAAAAAAAAAAAAAATGCATAAACACATATGCAGGATGCCAGGGTTGCATTATGTTGCACATTTTTCATTATGTAATACTTGCTTCAATAAAGTGCAATAAAGTGCAAAAATCAACAATTGTTTATTTCGAATGAATTGTGAAATAAATAATATGATTATACCCATTGAGTATGTCATGGAGGCAAGTTTAAATCTAGTATAACCCTTTGTTTCACATGTAAAAGATTCGATCTATAGAGAACTCCAAAATAGGCAAAAGTATATACAAATTAAGCACCCCAAAAAATAAACAGTTTTTGTCTGCCTTTGCATGACTTTGACTTTGCATGACTTTGGCTGATTTTACAGATTTTAGTAGGACCGCATTGAAACCAAGCGGTTTAAATCAAGAAGGCGTAAGAAAGACAACCACGCACACATAAAATGATGATCGTTTTAGAGCCGGCACAGTTTCATGTAAAATACCCAATAACCTATAATTGCATTAAGTGCTTCTAAAACAATGAAATTTCCGGGATATAATTTGTTGTTACACAAATTTTCATTAAAAAAGATGGCGACATGGCTCATCGATTTCTACGTCAATATGAAATATTTTTTTTTCAGAACCAATAAAGTTTAGGTCAACAGAAAGATATGACAATTATTGGCGACAGAGTTCACCGTCTTCTCCATCAATCGAATATTTCGTATCGTTAGCTACGTGGAAAGGCTGTAAGCTGATAACGATAGCATTATGTAAAGTCTGCTCGCATTGAAGTATATGATTTGTTGTATTTGTTCACATTTGAGAAAAATGGTGGATAGTCCAGTTAATTAGCATTATATAATAATAATAATAATAATAATAATAATAATAATAATAATAATAATTTAATTGATGTGATACAATTCGTTGGATACATGATAGTGGATGTTTGAACTGAATCTCATAAGCCGCGTGTACGAGCTGTATATTATGTGCAATGTGTCAATTAACTTATGCAAAGGGGTTCTTCAGTAGTAAAGTAAGGTACGGTTCCTCTCTGAGAGACCCCCCTACCCCCAAAACGTTATACGTCAAAATTGTTGTCAGCAGCCTTTTTTAGCTCAAAATGATCACTTTCATATTTCTGACAAAATATGTTTTGTTGGGGTAGGGGGATCTCTGAGATAGGAACAACTTACCTTACTCTACTACTATTACAGCCCCTATACTTATTAGCCAAAAAATAGTGTCTTTAACCTCTAGAAATTTCATATTAAACAATGAAATATTATATATAATGTCCTTCTGTCAATCAAAGAGACATGTTGGATTTGATCTGACAAACAAATTTTGTAAGAGATTTAATTCAATCAAATCAGCTTCAAGCTATACTGGTATAAAACCTAAATTAATAAGCGATTGTATTATAAAAGTTGGATATCATATATCACCAAAATATGGATCAATATGGTTATTCGCAACTGAAAATGATATAAGAAGAGTAGGTTGGGCAGATGACGTGATGATATTTATTGACAATATAGTTGATATTTTATTTGATAATGATATTTCTAAAGCTGTACAAAATTAAACATCTACTGTTGTAACACATATTTTATGATAATCTTTTTCATATCTGCTGACTCTCATTGGCAGAATATCTGTTAACATACTGTCAATAATACGGAACTCGCGTATTAAGTCGTCCATATCATATTTCATACCACGCAAATAAGATCGTATTTGATCAAGTAATTTTTTATAGGTGATACTTGCTGTTTTACAAGCATTGTTTTTAGTTGCAAGACGAGGTTCAATGTTTTTACACGCTGTTCCAAGAGAAACACCAACACCAGATATTATTAACAAAAACGGGTTTAATGATGCTCCACTTGAGATTATACCAGAGCTAGTCATTAGCAATGGCAAATATGATATTCTTGAAATATTCTACGGTAGTATTTATAACATTCTTTTACACACCAGAGGTTTTTATGATAAAATGTATAATATTTTACTAGCGCGTCAACATCTTGTTTTGGAATTTCTTCTGAAATATGATTGAAATAGATGACATGTTTTTTCATTATACAATTTTTTTTTACACAAAAACAAAAGTTCTACCACCAACAATCGAATCAAGAAACTCGCGGAATTTATTATTTTTAGGATCAGCTATAAAATCTCTGTATTTGTCATAAACATCTGACGAAGTATTTTTATATCGTTCATCTGTTAGTACATATTGTTTCCTTAACCAAGCATACGAATCAAAACTACTTCCTACTTCACTCTCATACAAATCTGTTGTATACTCAAAATTACTGTAATCGATTTATGTTCCATCAATATACTCTAAAACTAAGCTCAACTGATCTAACGTGAAATTTCTGAGAACAAGATGTTGTCTGATAATTGCATATGCGACTACGAAATTTGCTAGCATTAATTTCTTAAGCTTATCTAGGTCAATTGTAAGAAGACCAACAGCAGAAGCTACTTTTAACATTAATTTTGCATATGGTTTTGTGAGTATAGTTTTAACTTCGTTGTAATAATTCCGTAATGATAATTGTCTAGAGTATTGAAATGATGAGAATGGAACATCGTCTTCTTCACTTATGTCGTAATAAGAATCAGACTTTACTTCCAACTTTGCTTGATCGACTAATTCAAAAAACTTTTCTCGCTCATCATCATTAAAATTACTAATTTCATCGTCTAAAGTTTGGATTACCTTTAGAGACTTGTTAACAATAATCGGATCAAATTCTGGGTCTTTTTTACGTATCCTTGGTAAAATTGCGTTTGCGTACACTTCAATAATTAACTCTGCGTCTGACGTCATAGTAACGATTTTGACCAAGGTTTCTTTGTCATTGTAGTACATACCGAGATGTTTAAAAATGTATCGTTTTGAAAAACTATCATATATATATTTTTGTTTCTTTTTATTTTTATTTTCTTAGTTTCCGCTAGTTTGTCAAGACGAGTATGATTTTCGTTTATTCGTCTTTCTTCCAATGTTCTTCCACTATAAACTCGTGCTTTTATTAAGTCTGATTTTATTATCAAATCTATGTTATACCAATCAAGCTCGAGTAATATTTCTTTAAGTGTAATTTCAACTTGTTTTTGTTCTTCTAGACAATCATCTGGATAACAGTATCTGCTTATAATGTCAAAGTTTTCTATTGCTTTTTTCAGTTGTGGTCCTCGCATATGCATAACGCGAATAAAATGAGCAGAGTTTTCTGGCAGTGTTGAATTGTCTAATGATTCGATGCCAAGTTTTTTCTAACTTTGTAACATTTTTGTTTTGTCATTAACAGCTCCAACATCTATTTTAGGGTTAAGAATATTATCATAAAATTCTTTCGCATAAGTTATAATTGGTGGTTCTGACATTATTTTATAGCATTAGATTAAATTTGATCATCGAGTATATATATTTGAAATGATGTCAGTCCTGGAAACGGACGTTCAGCAGTAAAAAAATAAACTCGAAAATATAAGTACTTGTTGACACTGTTTTCAGTCGGAATCGTAAAATATTTTGTTGTCGTAATATACGTGTCTGTTGTGCTATACAATATTGACCAACTTATATCATCATTTGATCCTTCTAATTTCCAATCATAAATTCGACCAACGCTAGGATTTAATCGGCCTCGCAAATGAAATTGCCAAATAGCGACTGCAATGGGACATTTAATTTTGATCCAAAAATTTTCAATTTCTCCTTTAGTCGTCCATTCTTGTCTATCAGAGAAAGCGTAATGAGGATAATTTTCAGGATAATATGCTGATGCGTTTACTTCAAACCCAACTCGATTGTCAGTTGCCTTAAACAATATTGGAATATACCCAACATTATTTTTGGTTCTTTTACAATACTAAACAGACTGTCAACATGCGCTTTATTTGTCAGATCGTTAGGGTTAACTGGAACGTAAGTCGTCGTTATCTTGTTTGCTTTCATATTTATGTTACTTGACATTGGTCCAACGGATTTCTTAAAATATGGGGTAAGTTCATCTTTTAACTGAGCATAACTAATAGCATCAGTGTTATCAGATGGTGGGGTTATTGGTAATCCAGTTATTTTTGAATTTAACATGGACAGGTCACCTGTCATTGTATCGCCGGCTTTGTTAAGCTTATTATCGTCAACAGATTTTAGTTGTGCATAACTTACAGCTTGTGTTTGATTTAAGTTTTCTGGCGGATACGTAGTCTCCAAATTTATAAAAAAAATTCCTGACATATTGATATTACCTGTAACTGTCCCACCTATTTTATCAAGTATATTGTCATCAACAGATTTTATTTGTGCATAACTTACAGCTTGTATTTGATTTAAGTTTTCTGGCGGATATACAATCTCAAAATTTATAAAAAAAATTTCCTGACATATTGATGTTACCTGTAACTGTCCCACATATTTTATCAAGTTTGTTATCATCAACATACTTTAACTGCAAATAACTTACCGCTTGAGTTTGATTTAAGTTTGCTGGTGGATACCTGGTCTCCAAATTTATAATTTTTTTCCCTGACATATCTATGTTACCGCTTAAAGTTTCACCAGATTTATCTAGTTTATTATTGTCGACTAATTTAAGTTGTGCATAACTAACAGCTTATGTATTGACGACATTTAATCTGTTTCTAACTCTAGTACTCGTTGATTTGACATAAACAAGTTTCCCGTCATTGTGTCGCCGGATTTTTTTAGATAGCCTGATAAATCAACCTTACCGTCTGTTATTGTTGTACTTTCAGCTGATGAATCTCCTACTAATGTTCCACATTTTGTATAATAGCTCATTATTTATTTATCGTCTGACAATTGTTTTATATAGCATAAAATTGTATAACAATATTGGCAAAATCGACGATATCAAATTTTGATACAGAGCGGTTGGTAAAACATAAACATAACAATGAACTTCCAGATTGTCATTATCTTATTGTTGGAAGAAGTGTATCTGGGAAAACAAACTTGCTTATGAATTTACTTCTAGGAGATAATTTTAACTACGATCGCGTTTATATGTACACGATTAACCCACAGCAAGATAACTACGAGCTAATTAGCAATTTTAATAACAAACTTCGTGATGATCTTGAGGCTGGCGAGGATTTTTTTATTATCAAACAACCAGAAGAACTTGTCCCAGTTAATCAACTTGATTCGTCCGAACACAAGATAGTTGTTTTTGATGATATTCCGCTAAACAACGAGGAAATGAATAAAATAAGATCATATTTTTCACTGTCGCGAAATAAAAAATGTAATTCTATTTATCTCGCCCAAGGTTTTTATAATGTTGACAGATTTATTAGGCGAAATACTGGTTGTTTTATATTATTTCCAGGACTTGACAATGTTGGCGTTAGAAATTTCGCGAACGAGCAATGTGGCTATGTAACAAAAGATAAATTTATTGAATTATGTCATAAAGCAAGGGCAAATAAATATGACTTTTTATGTTTGATAAATTAGCAAATGATACGAGTAAAATGTTTTGATGTTGTATTGAAAAATATCTACAGTAATTTGTATAGAAAATAGTATATAATTAATGGAAAGACAACCAAAGTACAGAAAACATATAGAAAATCTAACAAAACTTGCACAATCTCCGACAAAATTTAAGCAGCAAGTACAGCAAGCACAACGTCGCCAAGTGGTTGCAGCAGAAACAACAGCAGCCGCTCTTAAACCAATTACTGAAGCTTTACTTGGAAAACAACCTGAAACTAAACCATTATCAGAAGAAGAACTTAAAAAATTACAAGAAAAAGGTTTACTTGGACTAGTTAAAGAAGAACAAGAAGCAGCTGCTGGAAGAATTATTGAGAGATCTGAAGAAGAAAAAGAAGATTAGCTGAGGCACTTGTAGCAAATGTCACTGATCCATTTGCAAGACAAGCTACACTAGATCGGCTAATTAATAATCCACTAGAATTTGAACAAAGACTAGCAGCTTTAACTACAATAGAGATTAAAAACATTCTAAAAAATTTATCAGAATAATTAAAAGATATTGAAGAGGAGCAAGAAAGAGTAGGGGAGTTGACGGTAAAGTAAAGTTTATAGAAGTTGGAGATCAAAGACGATGGTATATAAAACAAGCAGATAATGATATAACAGAGAATGATTATGATAAATTTTTGGAAGAAAATAATATAAAAGATCTTGATAATATAGATAAACGGAGTAATGAAGAATTTAAAAACTTAATTTATAATTGATAATTTAACTGTAATAATGAACGAAATGAGTTAAACACGGCCATAGGAGATACAAATATGCTTCCACTTATGATAAAATGAGATATGGTGTTATTGCTGCAGTAGTTGGAAAAACAGCAAAAACCAATAGAGACAAACCTTCTGGTAGGGGGTGGGATTTTAAAAGGAAATTTTTTCTACTTGATAAAAGTCGAGTAAAAGAATATAGAGAAGAAAAAAAAGGAACTGGAGTTAGAATATTTTCATCAGTTACTGAAATGATTGGCAGATCAATGCTATTGATATCATCAAAAGAAGCTGGAAATGTTGGTGCTGAAATTGACAATGAAATTATTGACATACTTGATAATTTGAGATCAGAAAATTTATTAACATCTGACGAATACAGAACTTTACATCACGATTTGATATAATCGCGGCAAGTTAATTTTATAAATTTGTGTAATGATTTAATATAACAATTTTATATAAAAAATACAAATCAAGGCGATTTAATCGCGGCGATTTAATTTTATAAAAATATAATAATAAATGTCAGCAACATTATTACTAGACTCTAGTCAATCTGATAAAGATAGCGCAAATTTTTCAGTAAAGTATATTCCACCAATAGAACTAGATCGTGAAAAACAGTATGAAATTGGATTAATTTCCTGCACTTGTTGGAATTCTATGGCTAATGTAAAAACTGGAGTAAATGATGCATTTGAAATTATTATAAACTCTAGTTGAGGTTCTCCACACTTTTTCGAAAGGAAATTCATTAAAATTCCACAAGGAGCCTACAACATAACTGATCTAAACAAAACAATAAAAGAACTAATGAAAACAAAAGAACTAACAAAAAGAGTGGTATTATCGCGGATAGTTTTGAGCTTACACCAAAGTACAATACGTTACGAGCTAGAATAACAATAAAACCTGGTATAACAGTTGATTTTACCCATCGAAAAAGTATCGCACCACTGACAGGATTCGAATATAAAAGTTATGCTGCTCTTCCTCCTCCTAATTAAACCAGAACTTATGACGGTCAAATGCCAGTAAATATAACTGATGTAAACACAATATTGGTAAATTGTTCTATCGCATCTGGATCTTACTCAGCCTTAGGTAGTAAAGGACAAACGATATATAGTTTTTCACCAGATGTTCCGCCGGGATCTCTTATGCAAATTAATCCACGTCAAGTTATTTATTATCCGTTAAACGTTGCAAATCAAATAACAGAAGTAAATATGCAGTTGACAGATCAGTCTGGAAAACAGTTATATTTTGACAATGAAATTGTTACTTATTATTTACACCTACGCGTTGCGTAGGCGCGCACAATAGTAAACATATTTTCTAAGACAATAAAATTATACAACCTCAGATATAATGAAACAGAGAAACAAAAGTTTATCGAAGAAAAATAGTAGGAGGATTTTTGGGAAATATATTTGCTAAAATTATAGAAAACGTTCCAGGAATATTTCATCAAGTTGCACCAATTGCACTTGCACTTGACGCGTCAAAAGCTTTTGCAACTGGAGCTGCATCTGCGGCTGGAACTGCTGTTGACAAAAAAAAAAACTGATAAAATAAAAGGGTGCACCTGGTGCGTTTTTCCTGAGAACTTTTGCTCATGGAGCTGATGCTGCCGCAGATGTTGTAATTGTAAGAGATTTTCTTATTAATAATGCTGTCAATTTTGGTATATCCGCAACATATGCAGCTGCTGATGAAAACGCTACAAGAGTCTCACTTACTGCTGCTTGCAATAATCTTGGTATAGCACCGCCAGGAGCAGCTGTGGACGGCGTTGCAATAGTAAATTTTGTTAATAATTTAGTTACTGTAAGAAACATACGTTACAATGAAGTTTATGTTAAGAGAAAGGCACTTGTAGCAGTATCACGTCAAACTACAATGATGCTGCCATTAAGTACAACATTTGGCTTTTGTCGTGATTACAAAAAAGTATTTCGTGGAGTTAAACATAATCTTATTTTAGATCGATCAGAACAAAACGACTGCCTGTTTAGGTCAGGTGGGGCTGATGTACAATTTGTCATAAACAAACTTGCACTATGGATGCCAAGAATAACTCCGTCTATCACTAAAATGGCGGAATTAAATGATATGCTGGAAAAACACACAAACAGAATTTATTTTCAGCAACATAAAATATATCAAACAGCAGTTCCAAATATCACAGACTACACATGGCGGGTTACAACAACATCAAGTGAACAAAAACCACGGCAATTATTGGTTGTATTTCAGAGACAAGCTCGACGTAATAACCAACAACAAAATAATGCGATATTTGATAGCGCTGATGTTAGACAAATGTATGCTAGAATAAATTCAAACCAATATCCGGAGCGAGCAATAGAATGTAATTTTCAGGATGACGCTACTAAAAATATTACTCGACCGTACATGTACCTGCTCGATGCACTGCAAAAATATCAAGATGTTGGAGATGGATCTCAGATATCAGTAGAGGAATTTCGTACACTTTATCCAATATTTTATTTTGATGTTAGTAAATATAGCGAGCGAGCTGTAGACAGCACAGCTGATATTGAAATAACTTGGGCACTAGGAGACGTTGCAGCTGCACCATTTTATGTATATGCGTTAGTAATAAGCGATAGATTTGTTACAATTGACTCTGTTGGAGATAAAATGTCAGTACAAGTTTAATCTGTAACTTTGATATAAGATGACAAAATATATTGTAAAAGAAATATATTTGACAGATGGTCAAGTTAAAAAATTAGCAGCTGCTGTTGCAAAACAGAGGCAGGTTTCATTAAAGGTCAACCCTAACACCTTAGGTACTTTAACAAATTTAATGATAACCAAAAAACAAGTAAATAAATACGAGCGCAAAAAAAAACCTTTTGTTTTAAATTTAAGTGCTGCACAAATAACTGCGATGTCAAAACAAGGTGGTTTCTTTGGTCAGGCACTAGCTATAATAGCCAGAACGTTAATACCTAAAATTCTGCCAGTGTTAGGTACATTAGGATTAGCAACAGCGTCTGGAGCAGTATCTCGCGCAACGAAAAAGGCAGTTGAAGGTCATGGAGTCGTTCGCGTCAGTGGTATAAAGAAAATTTTCGTATGAATGTCGATGGTAATAATTTTATGTGACTGATAAATATAATGCCAAAACGAAAAACAGCAAAACGAAAGACGACGAAAAAAAGACACGACAGAGGCGAAAAGGTGGATTTATTCCCATAGCCCTGTTACTAGCAGGATTGGCGGGAAGTCTATTGCCAAATCTGTTAGGAGTAGGACGAGGACTAATGTTGCCAGGAACAAGGAGACGAAGTCTGCGTTAAGTAATTTTGATATACTTGATAAACTAAAAAAAGTAAAACATTTCCGTGGGGTTTATTCTAAAGATGATCTTATGACGATTCCAGAGACAGAGACGCTAGCGTCTCCAGGTTCGTGCGTTATAAATATACAAGATTTTAATGACGGATCTGGCACACATTGGGTAGCTGTTTTTGATAACAATTATTTTGACTCGTTCGGAATTCCACCAAGTGACGCAGTAAAATAATACATGAGTAAAATTCAACATACGAAGTCTCTAGAGACGAAGTCTCTTGCGAAAATAATAAATTATTCGTCTAATCAAATTCAACCAGTTGGAACTTCCGCTTGTGGATATTATTGCGTAATGTTCATTAAACAGATGACCGAAAATCCAGATTATTTAAAATTTATTTTACAACTTGACAAACAACCTTCTAACACTAATGATGAGATTGCATTAAATTTTATCTTAACTCACTGATATACAATGTCAACATATTGTCTCAAGTGTAAAACTACAACAGAAAATAAAGACTAGAAAACAAAAAAGCAAACATGATAGAATAATGCTGAAAAGTATGTGTGCAATCTGTGGAAAAAGAAAAAGTATGTTTTTGCCAGCAACAAAGTTGTCCGGAGCGGGTTACCCCGACAACGTCATTGAGATTCTTTTAGTAGACGACTAAATAAATAATGACATGCGAGTGCGATTGTGATAGAGATTTATGCCTCGAGCAAAATAAAATAGTTACATATTGTTAGAAATGTAAAAACAGAGAAATAATTGGAACAGGTTAGATATACATAAATTTATTGGAAAATTGCCGAAACCAAAAGGCGGTTGGACATTGCCAGGCCATAAATATACTGGACCTTATAATCATCTTGATAAAAAACTTGACGAAAACGATAATCCTCTGCCAGGACAAGAGCCTTACAATCAAATTGATGCAATAGCAATGCGCCATGATATCTGCTACAGAGATATTGAACTTCCAGACAGCGATCAAAATAAACACAGCTGCTATAAAGTAATGTCAGACGAACTTCGTGATATGAAACCTGTAAATATGAGAGAATGTGTTGACCGAAGGCTGGTCCAGGGTTTTATTGGAGCAAAATATAAACTTGGTCTCGGTAAAAAAAAGAATTATATGATGATCTTGCCTTAGAGCTACATAGACCTAAAAAAAAAAAAACTTTCCGCGACGTAAAGTTGTCGCAAATGCCGTTGATGATATCTGGGCGACAGATTT
The DNA here is from genome assembly GCA_016617855.1 of Megalonaias nervosa. Classification (NCBI taxonomy): domain Eukaryota; kingdom Metazoa; phylum Mollusca; class Bivalvia; order Unionida; family Unionidae; genus Megalonaias; species Megalonaias nervosa. The sequence continues at coordinate 12,545 of JAECUM010094841.1, read as the reverse complement.
AGTTGATATCTCAAATCTAGCTCAGTATAATGATAACAAGAGATATCATTTTAATGTTGTAGATGTTTTTAGCAAATACGCGTTTAGTATACCCGTTTCGGATAAAACAGGAACATCGATGACTGATGGGGTAAAACAAATTATTGTTAACACAGAAAGAAAACCAAATAGAATCTGGACTAATGATGGACCAGAATTTTTTAATAAAAATTTTGAACAGTTTTTGAAACAAAATAACATTAAAAAATATGTCACAGGAAATGAGAGAAAAGGCGTCATCGTCGAGCGATTTAATCGCACGCTCAACGAAAAAATCCACAAATATTTGACAGCTAAAAATACGAATAAATATATAGACAATTTACAAAAAATTGTTGACGAGTATAATAACACCAAACACAGAACCTTTCACTAGGCAAAAGGAAAATGTCGCCAAACGACGCGATTGCAAATCCAATATTAGCAGCCGAAAACATGTACCGCAGACATAAATTTAAACTTGGTAATAAAGTTAGAATTTCTTTGACCAAAAAAACCATTTGAAAAAGGATATAATCATAATTGGAGTGAAGAAGTATTTGTTGTTGATAAAGTACTTTTAACAATACCAGTTACATACTCGTTGAATGATTTATTAGGTGAACCTATAACTGGCAGTTTTTACGAACAAGAACTTCAGAAAACAGAACAAGATATATATGTTATTGAAAAAGTTATTAAAAAGCGCGGTAACAAAAGTTTAGTCAAATGACGTGGATATAGCGATAAATTTAATAGCTGGGTACCAATTAAGTCGATCTCATCGACTGAATAATATTATTATAAATTTCTTCGTATTTTATTAGTACAGATTTACATTTTACTGTTTGCATAAAGAAATTAAATGTAATTTTTCTTGCATCATCGACTGGCATTAAATTAAATATTTTAACAAAAATAAAATCGTATTTTATATTTCTTTGTTGTCCAGTTATTTTTACGTTTAAAAAAGGTTGTATATGCTGCGAAAATATTTGATGCTCGGCAACAGTAAAATTAAATTTGATTATTTTTTTATCAATATGCTACTTAACATCATATCGTCCAGTTGTTGGTCTGCTCAAATATGTTTTACTAACAACAACATCATCTTCGTCGTCGTCACAGTTATGCAAAATATCTTTTTCAGTATAACCAGCAAATATATCGTTAGTAATATTCTCTAATGTAAAATTTGAAACTGAAACAAAATCTCCCGAATTTAGTTTAGCCAGTCTTTCAGTTAAGTTCATTATTATAATAATCTTTGTCTAATTAATAAATAATACGATGTTCGGAGAAATAAAAGTCATCAAAAAGTTAATATATTAAATCACAAAGAACTAGCTGAGGCAATTCGAAATTGTTTGTTGGGACATAATTTTTATTTTGTTGATGTTATGATAACATTAGGCGAATCTGACAAATTTTTATTAACAGCAGCTGACAAAATAAAACTCGATACAAATAAAATGATGACGTTACGATTTAATCGCGACGATGTCATGGAATTTAGTCACAATTGTCTTACTCGAAATGATCTAGAAAATATCATTAGTTATCGTATTTAAAACTAAATCTATCAAATGTCAACATTGACGTTGCTGATTTTGTTACATATTCAGCTACAGATTTTACTGCACGTGGATTAATTTCATGATATTTTGCAGCAGCTGTTATTGATTTAAATTTTATTTCTTCTCCAGTTTCAAGATTTATTGAAATTATTTGTTTGGTTGGATTTTTAAAATTATTACCACCAGCATCTCCTCTTCTACTACTTTCTTTTTGATGTTACCAGATCTAAATTTTCTAAACGATTATCGGTCTTAATTTAATTTATATGGTCGATGACTAATTTATTTGGAATATCGCCATTAAAAGTTTCAAACACAAAACGGTGATTATAATAACCAACGAAGTCTGTTTTAGTTCCTCTAACATTCATACGTAAATATCCACTATTTTGTAAATTTCCAACAACTTTATTTGTTTTTTTATGTCGAATAATTCCCTTATCATTTGCCTCATATAGATCAAATACTGGATGAGGTTGAAATTTATTTGTAAATCTAAATTTTCAATATTATTATCAGCAATTGCGCCATTTTTTTATATACTCGTTGCCCTTCTGGAATATTGCCGCGAAACAAAGTATAAATAAAATCTTTTCTAAATATTGTAGTCCTTTCTGTATCATCGCCTTTTACTGAAATTAACACACCAGCTGGTGTTGTTGATATGCCAACAGATTTTTTAGATTTTATATTGATAACAGAGCCTAACATATTTCCTGCATATAAATTGTACATTGGGTGTACATGATAAAATTCTTGCTCTTCCGCCGTTATATCGATATATCTCAAAATTTCTGTCATTATATTATAAGGTTTTTCATATCTCTAATTAGGAATCTTAAAAATTCAATTAAATATAAAATATTACTATATATATAATGTTAAAATTACGAGATATTGCTAAAAAGAACATTATCAAATCAGAAAAAATTGCTTCAGCATTTTCTGGTTACGATAACAGTTACAAACTTGATGATCAAAAAATTTTAGCAAATTTTAGCTCCACAAATTTATTTCATCTTTTACAACCAGTTATCTCAGAAGAACTTGCGCCTCATAACAGTATCAAACTTATAGTCCAATATCGTACAATTTTATCAAAGTTACACGCAGTTGAAGATATACTTGATGTAATGTTTGAAACAACAAGTTTTGACAGCGAAATTTCGGAACCATATTTAACAGCAAAATCGAGAAAAATATTAACTGGAACAAACATTGCCATGGTCGCCGATGAAATACATCAAGAAAAAAACAAAAACTTAGAAGAATTTACTTCATCAGGATCAGGTTGGAAATTTGAAATGATAAAAGAAAAGTTTTATTTCACACAGCAAAATAGAACGTACTACGCGGTAGTTTATACGTCGATCTCCCTCAAAAAATTAAAACCAAAAAATGCTGTATTAATGTCAAAAACAATGATGACAAATATTTTCAATGGTCTATTCTTTCTGTGATGTTTCCAAACGAAAAAATGCTGATCGCGTTAACAAGTATTTTCCGTACAAAGTCGAACTAACTTTTTTAGGAATAACTTTTCCAGTAGCAGCAAATCATATACCAAAGTTTGAAAAACAAAACAGTATCTCAGTAAATGTTTTCGGACTAGATGAGAGAGAAAACGTTTACCCGAGATATATCTCAGAAAATGCTACACAAAATACAATAAATTTATTATTTTATCAGGGACATTATTGCTGGATAAAAAACTTTAACGGACTAGTTGGCAGACAGTACAGTAAAAATAAAAATAAAACATATTTCTGCTACCGTTGTTTACAAGGTTTTTCTAGCGATGAAAGACTGCAGGAGCATCTCAAATACTGTGTCAATATTCAAAGAATAAATATGCCTAGCGAAAAAGAAAAAATATTAAAATTTAAAAATTGTAATCATAAACTAAATATTCATTTTGTTATTTACGCTGATTTCGCGTGTGTACTCGTTCCTGTGGTTGGAGCAGAAAATAATCTGAATAAATCAAGTACTAGAAAAATACAACAGCATATTCCTTGCGGAGTAGCTTATAAAGTAGTTTGTTGTGCTAACGATAAATTTTCAACTCCGATAAAGTTATATAGAGGTGAAAATCCTGCCGTATGGCTATTAAAATATTTAATAGACGAAGTTAATAAAATTTCTAACAGATTATTTAAAACAGCTCCGATGAAAATAACGTCTAAACAACAACTCGATTTCGATGATGCAGTTAATTGTCATATTTGTGAAAAGTTACTGGTAGACTCCAACTGAGCCCGTGATAAGGTGCGAGATCATTGTCATTTGACCGGCCAATATAGTGGAGCAGCTCATAATAGTTGTAATTTAAAATTTCATGCTCCAGATTGTATTCCTGTAGTTTTACATAACTTTCGCGGCTATGACAGTCATATCATTGTAGAAGCTTTTGGTGATGAAAATATTAAAGCTAAACTAAAATTAAATGACGTAATAAAATGTATTCCAAATAATTTTGAAAAGTATATGTCGGTGACGCTCGGTAAATTACGTTTTATTGACAGTCTGCAATTTACATTAGCATCATTAAAAGATCTAGTAAAAAATGCTGTAAAAGCTGGTAGCAGTTTTGATAATCTGCGAAATTGCTTTGATGATAACTATATCGATTTGACCAAAAAAGGTATCTTTCCGTATGATTATCTCGACGATTGGAGCAGATTTGATGAAACGTTTCTTCTAATAAAGATAAATTTTACTCGCAACTCAAAACCAAAAATATCACAGATAACGAATACAAATATGCACAAGATATTTGGAATAAATTTAGTTGTAAAACATTTGGTGATTATGACGATTTATATTTGAAAACAGATGTTTTATTACTAGCAGATGTTTTTGAGAGTTTTCGTCGGGTAAGCTACAGCAATTATGGATTAGACCCCTGTTGGTATTATTCCTCACCAGGATTATCTTGGGATGCACTCCTAAAAACAAGCAAAATAGAACTGGATCTCCTGACAGATGTTAATATGTTTAACTTTATTGAAAAAAGTATCAGAGGCGGAATTAGCGTTATAACAAAGAAATATGCAGTAGCTAATAACAGATATCCGAAAAATTATGATAAAAATCTCCAGTCAAGCTACATCATTTATCAAGTCTCTAATAATTTGGATGGCTATGCGATGTCAGAACCAATCCAGCATAGTGGATTTCATTGGATAACTCCAGATCAATTTTTTAAAGAAACTGAAAAAGATTTACCTAGAAAAATTAATCATGATTTTTCCGATATTTCATATTTTGTTGAAGTTGATCTAGATTATCCTAGTTCGTTACATGATCTACATAACGATTATCCGTTTTGTGCAGAGTCAATGATGATTAATTATAGTTTATTATCGCCTGAACAACGAGCATCGACAACAGCAAAAAATTCGATTGTTAATAAGTTTGTTCCAAATTTGTTAAATAAAAGAAATTACGTTATGCATTACAAAAATTTAAAACAAGCAGTAGATGCTGGACTAATTCTGAGTAAAGTCCATCGCGTGCTAAAGTTTAATCACTCGAGGTGGATAGCAAATTACATCGACTTAAATACCAAACGTAGTGCTGTGGCTAAAACCGAATTTGAAAAAACTGTTTCAAGTTAATGAACAACTCGGTGTTTGGAAAGGCAATGGAAAATATTCGAAAGCGAGTCAGTATTGAAATTGTTAATGACATAAATCGCAGAAATAAATTAGTTAACGATGATGTTTTTGTTACTATGAAAATATTTAATGAAAATCTTGTTGCAATACAACGACGAAAGACAAATTTAAAGTTAAATAAACCGATTTATGTTGGTGCAGCTGTACTTGATATATCAAAGTGGGTAATGTACGATTTTCACTATAATTTTACCAAAAAGCAGTGGTCAGATTCGGAGTTGCTATTTACAGATACAGATTCGCTAGTTTATAATATAAAATGTGAAGATGTCTATCAGGATATTTACAATAATAAAAATCTGTTCGATTTATCCGTTTATCCAGCATGTAGTGGATTTCAAGATAATTCGAATAAGAAAGTTATTGAAAAAAATGAAAGATGAATTTATGTTTACACCGCTTATCGAATTTGTTGGTCTTCGAAGCAAGATGTATTCATTATTATCTAATGCGATCAAGAAAGAGGATAAGGAAACTAAAAAGTTAAAAGGTATTAAGAAAAATTTTGTCAAAAATGAAATTAAACATATTGATTATATCAATGCCCTTAGAACTTCTGCTCCACATTTCTCTACCATGTGCATATTTAGATCACACAAGCATACTGTTACCACAAATAGAATAATGAAACGTGGATTAACTAATTTCGATGATAAAAGATATTGCAGGGATGGAATTAACACACTAGCGCTTGGACATTATGCAAGTAATTTTGTCTAAGCATCAGAAATAATGTTTGAAAATTTAACATTAGCAGATTGTGTTAATAACGAAATAAAAAAATAATGGTTAATAACCAGCAATTATCATTTGAATTTAACGACGAAATTTCAGGTATTTGTTTTAGGAAATTTGACAGAATCAAACTCTCCCTTATCAAATCAGACGATAGTAAATATTTTAATTATCTCGAAAGTTTGCGAGACGAACTTGCATTAAAATATGACAATTTTCATAATCCGATAAGCCAGTACCAGTATACAAAAATCAGCATAGACCTAGATAGGTCGAAGGTTTTTGTAAAAGGTAGTAAGTATCTTCTCAGTAAGATAGCAATGAAAGAACTATTTGAGTGTCGTAGTAAAGTATCTGGTATAATTAAATTTTCGTTATATAATCATGATAGTATATTGTACTTGATAGCAAACGTCGAGACATTGTGTGTTGGTCAAGAAATATAACACTGTATACCATATCTGTTTTTAAAAGGGAGATAATACTGTTCCAGCTAAGTTTAAAATCTTTTGTAGTAAACATAGCATATATACTGCTTCGTATTTGTTGGCTAATGAAATATAATAGAGTTGCAAATTTGATAGTGTTTTAAGATCTTCAAATCCTGATAGCAGTTCTGTATTTGCTGACATGATATAGCAATTCTTCTTGCATAAATAGCATAGTTACTATAGATTCCGCTTAAGTCCAACTGCGCAATACAGAATATTGATTATTTAACTGCAGTATTGCCGTCATTCAGCCAGTATCCTTGGCAACAGCCGATCTTCTGTCAAAGATAACTGTGTGGTCGCAATTCAGGCAACATTAGGATTTCTTTTTTTCTGTACAATATAAAATAAAAAATCATGTTTTTTCTCTATTTATTTATAATAATGTTTTCAGAATCAGATCTTTATCTTTTTGTCTGCAGTTTAGCCTCGACTTGTAAGCGAGTGTCCTTTAAGTAATGTATATATAATGTCTGTGTATTTCATTCAGCCCACTCGTTAGTAATCCTTGGAAACAGTCGATCTTATACAGACTATGTTTAGCCAACATTAGAATTTAGTTTTTCTGTACAATATAAAATCAAAAATCATGTATTTCTCGATTTATTTATAATAATGTTTTCAGAATAAAAAAATATAATATAAAATTTCGTGTTTTTAAAATAAAAACAATGTAATGCTGTTCGGTAACTATATGATAATTTTTTTAACATATATATAATGAAGTCCGATGGCCGATTGCTAACGCGTTGGATTCTCATGCTCGAGGTCCGTGGTTCGATTCTCGTGACCGACAAATTGTCGGCGAGGGCGATTTTAATGCCCAAAAAAATCCTTGATCATAACGCGCACCCGTGGACGAACGACGTAACAGTATTTCCAAGAAATAGAACTGCTAAATTTTATGACGGCGATATTTATGACCTCATAAATGAGGTCAGCAAAAAGGATCCTGTATCTGTATGGTTGTTTCAAAGTTCCGAATGCGGAAATTTTGATCAGTTTGTACGACCTAGCGGAGACATTTATCGTGCAGAATCTCTCCACAAGGAAATGAAAAATCTTGCGTCGAAATATACTGATGATGCTGAACAATTACTCAGTAATTGTTTTACCGTTCCGTCAGTTGATGCTCACTTTGCTCAGGAGAAAAATTCATGGAGACCGACAAAATTGCAATTTCTTGAAGATGTTCAACACAGTTTTATCGAATACGGACACAGCAGATTGTGGAATACAAAATACGATTCTAAGGATATTGTCTCAGTTGATATGGCTGCATGTTACCCTAGAAGATTTCTTGGAATGGGAGAGTGTTCTGAATACCTTAAGCGATTTGGACATCCAACACACGAGATGACCAGAGTTGCGATAAATGGACCCTACCAGATTTTGACTTAACTGGATTTGCATGTATTGAATCGTTCCTTCACTGAAAATATCCAACTGATTGTTTATGTTTGATTTGGTCGTCATTTTTCAGAAAAATGTTGGGCTGCAATAGTGCTATTACGATATATGCTTGATGATGGGATTTTAGTATGTTAACTTAAGCGAAGCAGTAATATCGTCCACAGAAACAAGTCTGGTTACCAAAACCCTCTGACGGTGTAAGGGAGAACGTTATTCTCGACGAAATCTGTGAGGGTAGTCCCGATGAAATTTAATATGAAAATAAACTTACAAAGGATCTCGGCAGAAAATTAATCGGTAAGTTTACTCAGGGTGGTTCATGTGATCATAAACGACACTGTTGTCGACTAATCATCAACAATGCTGACCTTTTCATTGTATAGTTACTGATACAACAGAGAAAGGCACGTTTATAAGCCGGATAATACTTACTTGTCGGACGGCACTAAATTAGGTACAATTGTGAGCAATATTGATTATTACTCACCACAGTTTACTCATTTAAGATCATGGATGTTAGTTTATGTTTTGATAAATTTATTGTTGATGATAAACAGATTTATAGATGCCGAGGTTAGAGTTGCCACAGATTAATTTTATATGAATAAAAAATATGCGGATTTGCTAAAGATTGGTACCGATGCATCATGGGGCGAATGGAAATAAAGCGAGAAAAGACACTTATTTATTCTGAATCATCCCACGTTGAATCTAAAGATGTATATCACAAGAATAATCAAATGTCATTATTATCATCAGCACCATCGGTATATGATCCCGTGCCAGACATAAAACTATTTATCTTAACGAATAAATAGCGTGCGACTGAATTATTTCGGAATCATGACGTGGTTGTTTGGACACCTACACATAGAATCGCCAGATAAATGATCGAACGTGAAGTAAAATCTCAAGCTTATCACAGTTTCTTTAGATGGTGCGGAGACGCATGGACTCCTGAACGAATGGGTGAAAATACATTCCTATTAACATTATTTGAGATGAAATATGCACGCTGGAAACATTAAAAATATTTCTTAATTGGTTATTGACCAAGTGTACTGCTGTGATCATGTTTGGAGATCATGGTCAACCGCCTCCTTTTGTTGTATCATCTCCGCATGAATGGTTAAAAACGTTCGTCGATTATTACGAAGAAATAATTGATGATTATCGATCGATTGATCCAGAATTAAGAGAGTTTAAGAAATTAATCAGACTACAACCAGACAAGATTATGTGTGAAATAATGCGTGGAATAATTCCGGAAACATATAAATGGTTTTTGGAATTTATGGAATCATTATGGAGCGAAAATGTGATGCTGACCTGTCTTGAATGTAATCGACGTCGGGGCGCTGGTGCACTGCTTTCACAAAAGTGAAGGCTGTGGTAATTGTGTATCTTCAGGAATTACTTGTAATTGTTCGCGTACAATACACGCTGAAGAACAGTTTAATTTAGTCTGTAAATTGCAGGTCTACCCGTGGACCTTACCAGACTGGACATTTTATGTGCAGCCACACTCCAAATAGGATGAGTTCCTCTTTTTTACTAACTTCAAGTTCACTAGGTTCATATAAGTATCTTACAGTCACATTGCCTAGTACTGGTTGTTTTGAGAACGAGTCATGTCGATGTATTGGTATATGTTTTTTCTGATCGCATTGATGGGTTACATAGAAATTGCCCGAGTAATTTCATTATTTAACGCCGCTATCAAACTTTTTAGTCTTGCAACCCATTCAGGAGATCTCATGCCTTTCTGAACTTTCTTCAGGGATATTTCCTGCGCATACTGATATCCAAATAACCGCTCAGCCAGTGTTCGATTAAATCGTTCAACGATTGCCTGATCGCGATGAATAGCGGTATGTCCTCGTCTGATTTTGACGTTATGTTGTTTCATCAGAGATGATACTGCACCAAGAAATTCTTTGCCAGGATCAACATGTAGCAACTTTGGCCATCGTAGACTTCCACACTGAGTTACTGTTTTAGTTCAGAGCGGCTCTGCTTCTTTATACCTACTTGCAACGTCAACGACAGTTAACGCGCATTTGCATGTGCGTGATTGACGTCTACCAGATTTAATGGTATCTTGTGGTAAAACAAAATGTCTGCTTGATGAACTTCATTTGGAGTGCTGACATCAAAATGTACGTACTGAATTTTCTTAGGTGGTGGTAGATAAATTTGCCATTTTGCCTGTCGTGCTAACCAATCTGTGGCAACATAGCGCGCTACACCTGCTCCATCAGGGAGTTTACTAATCGCTGCTCTGCCGCTCGAATGTCCACTTGAGCTATAATAGATAGATTCCATTATTATAATAATAATCGGTTGATTAATTACCGGCCCCTAGCACTAGCTTACAATTTATCGCAGATTTTACTAGGAAGCTAGCAAGTTTTTCTCTGACAGATTTATCTTTGATGGAATTTAACTAGTGAATCAACTTTACGTCAACAATATGTCGTTGTTGTAAATCTTTATTTTTATATGCAACACCATGAACCTGGCATGATTGATCAATCGTATTTATTGGATATTCTTCAGGTTTTGGTTGGTCTCGTTCGTCAAGTCGGATATCAAGTCGGGTTCCAGGACCACAATAATAATATCCAGGAAGATGTTTCTCGCCACGACACTTGGCCCATGGAGCCCCTGGTAAAGTTTCCAGTGAAACAGCGATATAACCGCCTGTTTCATTAGAGATAAATCTGTATTTCTTTGTACCATATTTTACATATTTGTCTGTAAGCGCACGCTTTTAATTGTTTGGTTCTTACTGTTGTTAATCCACTTGTGGTGGTGGTTGCTCTGTGTAGAACACAATATAAATTCATATTATTTATTATCTTTATACAACATGGATATCATTGATTTTTCAGCGACACGAAAGCAAGAATCAATCAAGCATCATCCAACGCTATCTAATTCTATCAGAGCAATTGTCATAGGTCCATCTTGGTCTGGCAAGACGCAATTGTTACTTAATCTAATGCGATGGCTCAAGTGGGATAGGTTGTATTTAGTGGTACCATCTATAGATGATCAGCAATGCTACAACGTGCTTAAAGATTTTAATGAAGAAGCGAAGTCGTCGGATAAAGACGGTAATGATTTTATCACCGATCTTGACGAACCTCCATCTGTGGATGATCTCGATCGATTTATTATTAATCTCGTAGTATACGATGATGCAATGCTGGACAGACAATCGAACCCAGCTCTGATGTTTTCTCGAGGCAGGAACAAAAACATCGATATTATATATGTTACTTAGAGATGTAAACAAATACCTAAAGTGATCAGAGATAACTGAAATCTTCTGGTTGCCTTTAATGGCGTTGATACCCACACGCTACGAAATATTCATCAAACTTGGTGTTCAACGGACATGGATATGATTAAGTTTAAAAACTTCTCGCATGCGCAAGCGATTGCTCTTGGATTTATCACGATAAATGTACACGATCCTCGGTCGCGATATCGTGTAGTTCTCGATAACATTTTTAGTTGAGAGACAGCAGCAGAGAGGGTGAGAACCAAAAGTGATTGTCCGAGTAGGTAAACGAACACGCATAAAACTTTGAAAATACAAACTTCAAAGATAAAGTAACAAAATAAGCTAACCCAATTAGAGAGACCTCGGTCGGTTAAAAATCTCGGTTTGGTGTTATTGACGATTGTGTTTTCATTTTTCGTAGGAAGTTTTATTTTCGTGAATGGACTCTTCTAAAAACTGGTCTTTCACCCTCTCTGCTGTTTGTGTCCTCTGAAGAGGCATAAACGGTTGCAGAAGCCACTGCGAACTATTATGGGTCAAGTTGTCCGGACATCCCAAGTCATTGAACAGTTACTAGCGCAGACGGCGAACTTCCAATAAAGGTTCAAAGGAGCTTAACAACGACGTCGGAGAGGCATTTCGGAATCTTCCACAATCACCACTACACATGTAAGAGTCGATGTTGTGAACAGATCAGCCTATCTTAATCAATACGGTCATCATTACATCTTTTCAAAATCCAATAAAATACCACTCTAAAGACACCGGTCCACACTCACGCCCGATAAAGATAATGCTATAACAGATGTATGGACCGAATCAGTATACAGAGAAATAACTTGATTTATGCATGCTACTAACCCTGTGTTTAATGTTTACAATATAATAATTGAAACTATCAGAGATGAAATCTTTGACAAATGCAATGAAATCTCTGTTGACTTATGTAACATATAGATTGGGAGAGACTGAAGACACCTTAGCTCACGTCTACCTCCACTAGAAACTCTCACAGAATTACCTAAACCTGGACCATCATCCGAACCTCCACCTGCAAAACGTTCTCACGCTAATGTGGATCATAGAATAAAAGAGTCTGAAGAGGCAGAGTGGGCTAAAAGAGAAACGAACCGTGCAGCTAACCCCTGGCAAAACCTATTAATTCTAACCTTAAAGATTATTTGTAAGTATTGATTATATAACTGTATAAAAAGGGGATAACACATATTCTCCTATCTTGTTTTATTCCTGCGTAACTTTAGCCATAAGGGCAGGAGATAATTTTACTATAACACCTCTCTTCTTTCGAAACTATAATGTGTTACATATAGTTGTTTCC
>JAECUM010094838.1:0-18365 GCA_016617855.1 Megalonaias nervosa | reverse complement strand
TAGTACCATGTATAGGGTATTTTTTAACTCTTTTATCCATATACTTGCTTACTTTCACGAATGCATACACTCATGCAGATACTCACATACATACATACGAACACAAAAATGCATACATGCACGGATACATACTTTTCTTTATATGTCTTGTTTCTTTTTCTTTTTTATATCTGCTTGCTATGGGTTGAAGTAAACATGAAACGTAGAAGAAATCTGGGTCCGTTGCATAAGTTTGAATCACATGCATAGTGATTGACTGACACTTTAGAAAGAGAGGTTGAAGAAATTTATTTATTCAGTCAGAAGATGATATATTGATAGAGACACTTCTTGAAATTAGGGTTGACTGTTTGCCGTCAATCGATATTGATGTATGGAACAGATGAATGCTGGTGAAGGCAGGTGGTAAAGCTTCCTTATACAATAAAATGCATGCCTTACTTACATTCATGTTCTAACATCGTCGGGAAGAGCGTAGTATGCTATTGTTTAAATAAACCATATATATATAAAGCCTCACTATCACACTTTCCGGGATCTTGTGTGTGTGTGTGTGTGTGTGTGTGATTTGAATTTTTAACGTAGCTTTAACAATGCTGTGTGGCAGTTTATAGTGATGTTTAGCACTGAGGCACCATGCCACAGACATGTAGCATGATGTTCCACACAGTCACATTATCCTGCCAGAATGCCGACCAGTCCTAACACTAAACTCTTAATGCTGATCGCCAAGTGAGGCAGCTGTTAGTACCATTTTTACAAGTCTTTGGTATGGTTCGGTGCGGTTGGAACCCGCGACCTACCGCATCCGAGGCGGAAGCTCTAAGCAATAGGCCACCGGAGCGATCGATGTTGTTGTTAACAGCCCGTTGGTTAATATATAGCAATTATTATCATATGTTGCCACCTCTTGTTCCTTTGCGTTTACAGGATATGTTCCTTTTTGTTAGTATTATTGTATTTATAATCTTGTTGTCTTAAGCAAGAAGGACACACACGGCTTCTTTATCTACATTTGTACAAATTGCTTCAGCTCGAACATTAGCTATAATTTCAAATATATTCGGAATACACACAACACAGTTCTTGTTCTTTAGTACCACAATGGAATAAAGGAATGAAAATCGTTCGCCAAACTATGTAACAAATTTAAAATACCTATCCTACGTCCCATGACGCCACATGTCTTTCCAGGTGCATACACCAATAATCCTGTTACTAAATTTGGTATCAAATTAGCAGATTTCTCATATTTACTGCCAGTCGCTGGTCTGATACCCAAGCGGATCTAATGCACTTTGTATCTGACACGAACCTGCGAAACGGTTTCAAGAAATTCAAGATATAATCTTTGCATAACATAACATTAGGACGGAAAATAAGTAAGATTTTATTGAGATAATAGTATGTCAAAATATTGGTAAGCACAGAGTTGAGAGAATCGGCCAAACATTAAAATGTTCGATACATATGTGTCCACCCACAAATGTCCATGCTTTGCTTTGCTTTTCTCCGGGAGAAACATTATCCTGAAGAGAAAAATATTATTCAGCATCGATTTGTCCCCTCGGAGAAACTGATTACAGATTAATTTTCCCATGGCTAATTTCGCCAGGGAGAAAAATGTGCCTGGAGAAGAACTTCCAATAGCAAAGTCTAATTTAGGGTCACTTTTACAGAAGCGACAGAGGTAAATCAGTTGTTTATTATTATATTCCTTTAATCTTTTTTCTTCTTTCAGTTTGTGTTTATCTGCCCAATAACTTTTACTTTCATATTCTTTCTTTTAGTTTTTTTTCTCTTTGATAGCTCATGTCATAGTGTATTGATTGATAGAGATCTAAGACGACGTGAACCTGTGTTTGAAATTTCCTGTGAATTAATTTAGGCTGGCGTATGTTGTCCTTCAGTGTGGTTTTATTCTTGCAAAGTGGGTGTGTCTGAGAATTCTGTATCTCATAAAACATTTCCTTTTCACTTTTAGGTACATTTATAACATTATCAGGTCTACGTATCATCGCTCTCAGACAGCGTCGACCGGTATCAGAAGCCAGTTTTCCTGACGACATCCTTTTCTTCTAAGGCAAAAATATATCTTTACCGTTATTCTCCTGGGAACATTTCTGTTAACACAACCGCTCCAACATATCAGATCTATTTTCCTGGCGAGACAACTACCCAAGAATCCAAAAGTAATGTTGACCTTTATGTCAACATATCGATATTTATTGCAAGATAGTTTTCCTTCTAGCCAACAATCCCACCTCATTTTCACCCCCATATATTTTCCCTAGATTACACTACCGAGGGAACGTTGATACATTATTATTTTTGCCTTAAGTAACTGCATAATTTAGTTATATTGCATTCTCTATTTTTCCTCATATATAATTGAATAGCAATCACAGAACTGCTTACTGAGGAGTTAGAATTTATTTTTCCTTTTGCGTGATTCCCGCGTTCTTAAAGGAGCAATTTTTCTTGCAGAGTCTATTGTTGTATTGTTTTCCGATGCATGCATCGTTAATCCAGGAGATTTCAAACCGAAAGAGCAAATATACCATATTTTATGTGTGTCATTTATTTCAAACAGAAGCAAATCTAATGTACTTCATATATGACATGAATAGGATTAACAGCTCGCAGAACAGATAAAATGTATATCCGACAGTATACACTTTACCAGAATGTTACAACGTTAAGAATAATTCGCATGTCACAAATTATCTTTCGTACTTGGACATCTGGTTGATACTTTTGAAATGAAAATGGGTAGTGGGTGAGTGACGAAGAGCGGTAATTGACAGTAAAATATAATTAACGTAGAGCATACATTCTGCTCTAAGAACAATATAGTTTGATAGTTGGTCTAGAGGAAAATATACCCTATCCTAAGTTTAGTCGTTTTCTTGTTTCCGTTGATGCATGAGGGTAGAATTTCCGAGTATGGAGTCTACTTTTAGTCCCATTTTATCTGCCTGCGTGTTGTTTGTTCTTGTTTTGTATTTTTGACTTTTGTCGAGTCTGCAATAAGGCATTGTACAGCAGATATGTCCATATGCTTTGCCTAAATTATATGGATGTATACGTCTGTGAGAAAACGTACTTCAAACCTTTAATACACGAATGTGTATGTTTGAGCTAAAGCGTTCCACAGTAAATACAGTAAATTGCATGGTCTCATTACACAAGCATGTACATTCAAGAACTTATACATCTATCGTTTTATTGACAAAAGCAACCAGTTACACATTATCATTATCTG
The DNA here is from genome assembly GCA_016617855.1 of Megalonaias nervosa. Taxonomy (NCBI): domain Eukaryota; kingdom Metazoa; phylum Mollusca; class Bivalvia; order Unionida; family Unionidae; genus Megalonaias; species Megalonaias nervosa. The sequence goes on along the minus strand of JAECUM010094838.1, from coordinate 15,100 downwards.
GTGCATTGAGCCTTCTTTTGAAATGTTTGTCAAGTAATATGTACTTTAGCCTTCAGTGCTGTCTTATTCATGCGTCACTAAGTGCTTAAGCTACTTATTTTAATTTATTATTGGGTTTCTTGAAAAGATAGTATTTAGCCTGCCGGTGAGAAACAAGAGGTGAAAAAGCGCCGTAACATGATAAAAACCAAGACAACAAAATACGTACTAACAAAGGAAACAAAAACCGATTGATGAACACAAAAGAACAACAGATAATTGTAGATTTTCTTCTTGATCCCTCGCAATCTCACTCCAAAACCATCACCCACCAGGGTGTCATTCACTATTCAAAACATTCATTTTCAAGTGCTCATCCTTGTCTTCTCTTCCTTGTAAAATGCATCATAACAAATATTATTACACCCCTTCAGTTGGCTAGGATGTAGTACCGGATAGTTACATAGTGAAACACTGCGACCAATCCTACATAGAGGGCTGATCCAAGAATCTGAAACGTTATTGTCAGCTACTCATGCTCTGACCTCTGGCAACAGCTCACCAAATATGATATCATTCCTCAATCAATGTAGATTATATTAGATTACAAACAAAACTCAATAAAATGACGATCTGACGGACGAATGTACACATATATGCACTAGTCAGAGCTATGACCAATTACAATATATTTACATCAGTGTGGATGTAGAGGCTGAGAGAGAACCACAATGGCAAGCTGGTGTACATGTTCCGCCCTCAGATCAAGGCATCAATTTTCAACTTCTTAGCTGCATTGGCTATATTGTCCCGCACATTGTTTCGTAAGAGAGAGAGAGAGAGAGAGAGAGAGAGAGAGAGAGAGAGAGAGAGAGAGAGAGAGAGAGAGAGAGCAGTCCAGCTGTACAAATAGCATGTATTCCCATTTTTAATTTTGATTGAATTGTCAGGATTTTCGTATGTGCTATGTAAATATGTCAATTTTATCCATTTTGTCCATCTTGACCATAATTTTATAACCTAGCTCGAAGGGAGCAAAGTGTAGACTCCGTCGAAATCGAACAACAGTGCAAATTCATATCCAGAAATCAGTGTCATTTTCGAAGTCGACTGGTATTCTATTCACGGGATGAAACAGTCTGACATCTTCGAGGAGTGAATATCAAAGTACAGGGAATTGGGTTCGATGAGGAATATTACGATTCCCCTTAAGAAGCAGCCTGACTTGTGTGAAACTTTCACAATCTGATATGTCATCTTTCTGCGAAATAGGAACATAAGGACCAAAATAAGGACAGCTGTCTATTGATCGACGCTTCACATTATAGGACGGACAGGTTACCGCCATATTAAGTTTATCTCGTGCAGGGCTCGTTTCTTTCGTACGTCAACACTGTATTTCTACCACATCAGTTGATATAACTATGTTCTTTGGAATGTCGTTCTACAAGCGAAATCATCCAAAAATATGAAATATATACGACTTCGTTTTCTGGACTAGTTACCAAATTAAAGGTCTCGCTCGCCTCAGGTTATGTCGGTCTTACTTGATACATTTGCGCAGGTCATTATGATCTCAGGTGTTCAGGTTTCCATTCATAACCTGTTGATAGGATTGAGTTATATGATGTGTTTGTTTTTTTTTCTTTTTCCCAACATTTAGTACAATTAATTATGGAACTGAATATATTCCCTAAGTTTATTATGATGTATATCACCGCAGGTACACACGCATACACATATAAGGCAATTTTAAATAGATTTTTTAATTAATTTTTTTTCCAAATACCTCCGGCTACATGATTGAATTGGATGATTGTTTATGTTACGTTTTCTAATACTAAAAGTTAAATTGTATTGCACACTGATGTGGTATTTGCTTAGGAGTATTTTCCTTTCCATAACTCTTTATTCTTGATATTATTGTTATTGTGTGAAATATACCATAACAACGTGTTTAACATTTAAACAAACCAAGATAATCTATACGGCAAAGACAAGATCAAACTCGTTGTAGTAATCGTCTATATTTTTCCCTCCTACAGCTCTCCCAGTTAAATTGTAGGTATAGCCGATATAATCGGAATCATTTTGATTTCTCGGCCTGAGTGTAGCGGGTGCTTATTTTCTCTGAAAGGAACAAAGGAGAAATCAAAAGAAGAGAAAAGTTGGAGTAGTGAAAATGTTTTGTCACATAGGTTAGCTTAGGGTTTCTTTTTGCACCCATGTATTGAGAGAGTACTTGTTGAAATCTAAGTTCTGCTCGGAGTTCACGATTACTTATCTTTTGACTATCACAGAATGTGATTAATATGTATTTATTTAATCCTGACCAATATAAATGAATGTAAGAACTTCTGCTCATCACAAAAATGATATATTTATCTTAAACAACTGGAAATCAACATTTCGTGACAGGTAAGTTATTTATTACGTATATTCTGCCATGATATTATGATGCCCCTATGTCTGAACGTCCACTTGTCCTTTCGTCTGTTTTCCACCACGTCTCCTCCTGAATCACAGCTTCTCCACATCTGCAGTAATTTCATATATTTGAGGGAAGGTTGTCATCCTTGAGTCCTTCTCATGGTGTCCTCGGAAAGGAGATAATGGTACTTCGGTCAATTTTTTAAATCACACTATTAAATAAAAGCAAGAATTGAAGCAAACAAACTTTTATGTTTAGTGGCTAAGGGATGAATAATCATATATGCTATTGAATATTTTTATTTATGATCACTTGGTTATTGTCTGGTGCGCAGATGAGTAAGGAAGGGAGTGGGGGAGAAGAATTGCTCATTTAAAAAGGGTGGCATTTGTGATTATGTTATTGGAGTCGCTTGTCGTTTAGTAAGGACTACATAGTTTCCTAAGAATGGCCATGGGATAAATATTTGATTTCAGAAATACCCATCCTTTACTCCATGTATGTCCCCAAATATGTTCAGTGATTTCAATATTGATTGGTTTAGAGCGGCGTGCAGGGGGGGGGGGGGAGCGTTTTTGGCAAAAAAATATTTCCAACAGTCTAGTTTATGATTATGTTCTTGGTTAGAACATACATGTGTATTTGCCCGATTCCTCCAAACTCTGGATTTGTTCGTTCATGGAAATTTTCAAAGTGGGTTATTTTCCTTGAAAATGGATTGCTGATGATTATACTTATTGGCTCACTACGATTTTATTTGGGATGCGTTTGTTAGTGGCTTGTGACAGAATTATTTACTTGGTCACTATCGGTTGAATACATGGTTATAACATCTTCGAATTTTGGTGCACTGTAGAGAGGGGGCTTGTGTGATTATATATGGGTTAGATAAGCTCATAAGAAGATTGTTGTGCAGATAGATATATTAATACGACACTTACTTTGTCTGGCAAGCTTAACACCACCTACATATTGATGATGTCGGTGTTTCATTTGAAAATAGATGAATTCACACTTGATACGGTGCGTTCTGACCAAGCAAGTCTTAGAAAAAACATTGAAGTGCTACCTTGATAATAACCGTGTCTTCGTCTCTTCCGCTTGTTTTATACACATAAGGTAAAGTCACTAAAAAGGTAAATTTGTTTATGCTTAACGGCATGTATTGTGACTTTTGCGAATGCCGTTATCACGGTACAATAGGCACACAATAAAATGGCAAAGTGTTTACATTGAAGAAAGAGTGTACTTGATGGAAATATGACTTCTCTTCTATAGCATGCGCACGAATGAAACCAGAATATTGATAAGTCCAATTATTGCTCTTGGTGTTGAAAGTTAAATGAATTTAGATTTAAATATCAAATATATATTTATAAAACCTTGTCACACTTATATCAACTGTTTGTTTTCCTTGCAAGTAACGGTGAGCATTGTGCAGTTGATATATCATGAAAGTTGGCGACTTTTCACTAGTATGTTTCCCAACTCCTTGCGAGTAATCGAGCGCCTTATGCCTATTCTGCTAAGATCCACTTCATCGAAGTATGCACACTCCCTTACAGTATGCGCATGATGGGAGGGCTAGGAATGTATTATGCCCGTTGATACTATTGGAAGTTCAAGGCCTCACAATTCTAGCTTGATCCGATCATTTTTCTGAATTAAAAAACAACGGAGGAAAATTAAAACATTTAACCTGCTCATCATTGCGATGCACGAGCACTGTCAGAGATTATTCCTTTAAAAGCTTTTTTTTTTATCTCTATGTGTAATGAATACCTTTATGCATATTCGATCGTGGCTTTACTTTAATTGACATTGAATAATCCCAGCAAATATGTTAAGATTGCCGTCCTGAAAACATTGCACATATATATTAAAGAAAATATTTAGGACCCTTTGTATGTAATAAAATCGGTGATTGCTAACAATTTGTCAGACATTCATAATGGGGGGGGGAGTTCATATCATGAAAGTTTTGCATCCTAATAATAGTAATGACAAAATGTATTATTACTGGACAATTGGTTGATTCTCGTTTTTTCCTCATCACAAAGCTTCACTCATTTAATAATGCGTGTTTGAGTGAATCATTCGGTGAAACTACGTGCTCGCGTTCGTGCGTTTGAGAGTGAAATAACATATTGAAGTAAGTGGATATAGTACATTTGTGTTCGCGTGCGTATTTGTATCAAGCATTTTAAGCACTTAGTTTCATGTATTTATGTTGATTTCTTTTAAAGACTGTATGTCAAGGTCAGACCGGCAATGTCATTCTTTACAAAATTAAAGGGCAAAAGAAGCGTAGTCACAGGAAGAAAAGATCGCTTCACACAGACAAGAACGACAATAACAATTATATATGTAAACCATACACAATCGGCACATTTTTAATTTGTGAGCTAACATAACCTAGATATAAACTCACTCACAACCAATCTATCATTCCGTATTCAAAACTTCATTGCCATTCATTCATCATTGTCTTCTCATCCTCTTACAACATTAACATATATTTGTATTATTCTTTAGTATTGATAGAGCATGGGAAACTGTTTTAATAAAACCTGCTACCAATCGTATTCCGAGGGATGAACCAAACACCTAGACCTTTCTTGACAGCTGCTCGTCCTCGTGAAACGTCACACTAAATATGATATCCTTCCTCATTCAATGTAGATGCAGATTATGTTCCAAATAATACTTACTGAAATGACGAGGACAGAAGAATGATCACTCTTCAGTTGCAATATAGTTTGTATCGGTTGTGATGTAGGGGCTAAGAGAGAAATCGGAGGGTCATTACAAATGTTCTGTAAGACCAGTACATCAATTTCCAACTTCTCGACTACAGGGTCTAGACTGTCCAAGATATGGCTTCAAAAGAGAGGGAGAGGTGGGAAAGGTGAGCAGTACACAATATTTTACAAGTAATTTTAATGTTTAAGTCGGCTAGCTGCTCAGACACAAAATATTCATATTTTGTCATTATTAACTGTGAACGACATGACGTAACTTTCAGATTTGCTGTCTGAATAAGCCGTCAAAATCGAACAATAACGCAACATCATCTCAACAAGTTAGTGCTGTTATCGGTGGCAACAGCTTTATATTCACACAAAAGGTGTAAATGTCAAGGTACAGGTGAATGGATCAAGATGAATAAGAATATGAGGTCACGTACGAACAAGCCTGGCTGGCAGGGACATTTTACTGTTCTAATAAGAGATACCTTGATATTGATCGACAAATTCACGTTCTACTTCAGGCAACTTGCCGCCAAACTAAGTCTGTCTAGGGTAGGGCTCACGTCCTGCGTCAGTCAACACTATAATGCTTCTAACTCAGATGATATTACCAAGCATTTTTTAGAACGTCCTTTTACGAATGATATCTTCCAAAAATACCAAATATGTAAGGGTTTTTTTCTGGTCTCGTTACGATATTTAAAAGCTTCCCGTGACCGAACTTGTTTGGGCATTACTTTATGCAGTGTTCATGGGATTGAGATGTACGGTGCATTTTATTTATTCACCTATATTTCAACAGAAAAGCGATTTCCTTATAGAATCTAATATATTTCCCTCTCGAGGAGCCACGTATATTGTGATTGTCATCAACATACATACAGACGTAGACGCACGAGGAAATTTGCAATAGATTTCGACAGTTCTCTTTATCAAAATACTTCTGGCTACACGATTAAATTGGATAATTGCTGTGTTACTTTTGAAAATATTAATTATTCAGTATTTTCGCACACCGATAATTGCTAAAGAGTATTTTTCTCTCCATAAGCTCTGCATTATTGATATTATTGTCGTTGTGTAAAATGCCATGAATGACAAGTTTCAAAATTGTTTACTATTCTGTTCGGGAAATGAATTTCGCTTTTGCAATTTACCATGAAAATATGATTATGATTTAATCAAGCTTATGTATTACATATAGTCAAGACAAGATCAAGCATCCTATAATAATCACATATATTTTTCCCGCGTACAGCTACCCAATTTATATCCTAGGTATAATCTGCGTAATCGACATAATATTGATTTCTCAGCCAGGGTGTACCAGGTTCCGTTTTTTCTCGGAAAGGCACAAAGGCGAAATCGAAAGAAGAAAAGTGTTGTAGTCGAAATGTTTTGTCACACCTGTTTGTCCACTAAACATAGGGCTTATTTGTTAAAACCGTATATTCAAATAGTATTTGTTCTAATGCATGATCTGTACATTTCAAGACGAAGTGTATGATCACCCATCTCTTTGACTACTATGTTATGTGACTAATGTTGATTACTTTATTTAATACTGACCATTAGAAGTCAATGTTTGAACAATTCTATCTTTATCTTATTCAAGTGGGCCTCGAGATGTGTCGTGACATGCAGGTCAGTTATAGAGTGTGTTCTTGTTCTTAAGATAAATATAAGCTGTCATGATACTTCAAAATTTGCAATGTTTTTCCCATTGCAGTATATCCCCGGAAACAAGTCAATGCAACTTGTACAAATATTTCAATTGCATTATTAAACAAAAGCAAAATCTGGATCACGCATGCATTTATGTGTAGTCATAACGGGAGGATTTATCATATAAGTGATTTACCATTGATTTATGATATCTTGGTCACCGTCTCATGTGTAGGAAAGTAACGAATGTGGCATGGGATGGATTTTGTAGTACGAAATGGTGCTAATTTGCGATGATGAATCGTTGCTGTTGCTGGTGCTTGCCGTTTAATATGCACTCCATAGTTTTCTAAACATGGCTATGGGGTAAGTGTTTGATTATATAAATATGTATCATTTGTTTCCGTTTATGTTCCTGAATATTTAAATAGATTTCAAGAATAAATGGTTCAGGGCGGTATCATAAGGAGCATTTGTGGCAAAAATCATGTTCGCACTAGCATAGTTTTTGAATATGTTTCTGGTTATAATAGAAATGTGTATCTGGCCGATTTCTCCTAATTCTTTTCTTTGTTTTTTCTTGAAAATTTACAAGTGAATAATTATCTCTTGAAAATATAAAGCTGATGATTCTATTGGCTACTTATGAGTTTATTTAGGATACGTGTGTTAGTGGCGTGTGACAAAATTATTTCATTTCACTCTATGGGTTCAATACAGGGTGATAATTATAACATTTTGGTATTATCCTGCAGTGTAGTTTGATTGTATAAGCTCAGAAGAGGATTCTTGTGCACGTTCGTATACTAAAACTTATACTAAAACGTTGTTTACATTTTCTCTCAGTCATAACACCGTCTATATGTTGACAATGTCGGTCTTTCATTTTTGAATGGGTGAGTTCGCACGTGATCGGTGCATTCTGAGCCAGATATCGTTGCAAAAATACACCGAATTGTTACCTAATAATTGTTTTAATCTCTTCCACTTCCGTTATACCGATAAGGCAAAGACATTGAAACTGCAGAAGAGTTTATGCTTTAGGGCAGGCATTGAGGCTTTTGCATATGTTGTTATCAATAAGCGTACGATGGGATGACAAAGCATTTACACACAAAGGAGAATATGCTTGTTGGAAATATACCTGCGTGCCTACAGCACGTGCATGATACGAAAACAAAGTAGGATCAAGCATGCTATTAGAATAGAAAATAAATGTTATTTGAATTAGGTAAATTTTTACATATCAAATATAAGTATACAAAACCTTGCCATGTTTCGATCAACTAGGAAATCATCCTTCCGAGTAATGGTGCGCTTGATATATAGACTGCCAAGGTCCACTTGATTGAAATATGCATGCTGCCTACAGTGAGTGCACGATGGGAAGGGAAGAACTATATTAAATTTATATTTAATCTTGGAAGTTGAATGCATGGTCATTTCAATTTTATCCGATCCTTTTACCCTTTAGACTTTACCATCTACACTGTATAGTTGTCATCTGTCAAGTTAGTAAAACACAGCAGCAGAAATTTTGAAACGTTCACTTTCTCATGCCTGCGATGTATGAGTGCTCTCACATAGATTATTCTTGAAATTCGTATTACTGAAAGTAAAACTGAAAATCTTTCATGACTTCACCATATCTGACATCTAATATTCCGAACACATGAAGGGAAGATATAATCTAGCTGCACAATATGACGTTTAAATAGCAAGAAAGATTTTAGTGTATGACATTACATTGACAAGATGTATACAGTACCTCGTCCATATTGGGGAAATAGACTAAGTGGGGAAATAGTCTAAGAGAATATGCGAGCCACCAATTGGTAATTCAAGCATTTAAAATGATTTTCAGTTGATCTAATACATAGTTATGCTTTACGTACCATTGCTACTGACAATAACATTGTTTTATTCCCTCTATCTCTATTGGTCGGTTTTGCTGACATTTCTATCACCATAGGGTAAAACTGATATCTTGACTGACCAATCAACTGAGAGAGTGGGTTGTAGTGCAAGTGTATACTCAACGATTGCTTTATCGTCCATCTTTCTGTTTCTATGTTAGTCGATTGATCTGTAAGTTTTATCTTCACAGATCTATCAATCGATCGATCGATCGATCGATCGAGAGAAAGAGACTTTCAGATATAATACGATGTTAGAATTATCTGTTTTAGAAATTTATTATTTATTAGAAAACAAATAACAGAATAAAGCATAAACTATTTGCATTAAGTTTATGCCAATCTGTTTTAGACAATTATTATTGATTAGAAGTAAATAACACAATAAAGCATAATCTATTTTAGACAATTATTATTCATCAGAAAACAAATAACACAATAAAGCATAAACTGTATTACATTATGTTTGCCAATGTATTTACGTATTTGCCTACTCTTGCCTCCACAGGCTATTGTAGTTTTGTGTCATTTGTATAGTGTAACACAAAGTACAATTCCATGGAAAGTGTACACATATCATTATAAGGACACGGAAACCTCTATATTAGTGTGAGATCATGTTAAAAGTTTTCATCCAGCTCAAATTCTTTTTCCTCGCTCACTCCAGATATTTCCACACATTGTTGTCCTTAAAATATTATATATATATATATATATATATATATATATATATATATATATATATATATATATATCTATATATAGAGAGAGAGAGAGAGAGAGAGAGAGAGAGAGAGAGAGAGAGAAATCAGAGGTTATTTGGACAAAAACAACAATTTAATTTATTGCAAAACTGGGATTTGTAATGTTCTCGCCTTTTCTTATTTGAATAAGGATTAATAAGCGGAAATTCATCACTGATAGAGAGAGTTTAAAGTAGTAGTCCACTCTTGACACCATAGTTATATTTCTATAGTTACGCCATGGGTGTTACACAATTCGATATGAACATTATTGGTATATCTTACTGTTTATTAACAGCACTTTACAGACCATGTCATTTGTTATGTATGTTGTACATACACATACTTTTAATTTTATTTATCTCACTTAAAATTTGTACCCATAAATGTTTGATTTTTTTGTACGTGCAATTGGACTTGTATGATTATTCTAATGATGTTGTAATTACTGTTTTTTTCTGCCGCGTGTGAGGAACAGGTAAACATTTTGTACAGCAGTTGAAAGGTATATAGAAAACATCCAATGAATACGGTATGTCTAATAAATTGTCTTTAGGTGTTATCAATAAACCAGTAGAACAGCTATTTTTAACGACCTGAAACGTTTCTTTAATCAGGAAACAATCTTGGGCTTTGAGAGAGAATGATGGTTTATATAAAAACTTCACCTCATGTTATAAGGATTTTAAGCTTAACATTCATAGTTTATTGTGCAAACGTTCTCTAGAATTGTGATATCTTTACCTTTTATATTTTACAGCTTTATTCATCGTGTCTACATTGTTTGGAAGGTTTTATGTTCCAAAAGTTTTATGGAATTCCTCATTTGTATAAACATTTCGAACTCTATCTTTAGTTGTTTGCACGGTGTTATGTTCCTTAAGTGTGATACAATTACTAATATTTATATATTTTGAACTCTGTGTTTAGCTGGTACTTAAAACCTCTGTTATGTTGAAGTGCCCTAAAACGCTACATCCATACATACATCCATTATTCCATCTATTCGTTCATTCATCCATCCATCCATCCATCCATCCATCCATCCATCCATACATTCGTCGCCTTGAAGTTGTTATTGTAGCATGCCAGGGGGTAAAGCATCTAGTTTAAATTCACTTCAAGAATGAGTGAAGAAGATAATCTCGAAAACAGTGAGTTTGTCTTCTTTCTCTTTTTTTCAAAATAGCTGTAAATTGACGAGTTTTCAAGCACTCCAATGTCACAAATAAGATTTCTCTAATGAAACTAAGGATCAAACATTCACAAGGGTGTGCTTTTCCTTACCACACATTGGTATCGTGTATTATTACGCAGTTATAACGCGAAGAAACAGGAACTAAATATTATTCATGCAATAAACTTTATACGTGAGAAGATTCCGAAAATTCGTTACATAAAGATATATGAAAGATCCTAGTTTTTAAACTAATCCATTCTTCTAAATATCCCAAGAACTTCGTTCAGTATAAATAATGTACGTACCCAGTAATTGGCTAGTTACTAGGTTTAAGAAATATCGTCACAACACCGATTCGACATAATCAAAACTATAGTTCCAAAAATTTAGCAAATCTCATACATGAGACGTCAATATAAATAACACATAGCACTGTTTTGTTACATTGTCATTTAATGTCATAGTATTTAATGTCATAGTATATCAGCATCGGTACTAACGTGTTATAGTTTACCCTTTTCTGATGTTTAAAATAATTAAAATCTTAACATTTCTATTCTCTTGAATATCTTTTGCATAACACAACTAGTTCTGGTCACGCTTTATTCGCATCCAAACGGAGAAACAAATGCACATTATCTCTTAATACTTACATTTTTGCTTTGGTATAAAACCAGTGAAATGTTTATATTCCATCTCTGAAATATATTGCTTTCAATACAGTGTGACTTAATTCCATTATGTGTGGTTGTGTAGTTAAAAAAACAATAAAAAAAACAATATTGTGCTATGAACAGGATGAGTCCTTACTGTTCCGTTGCTAATTGGTTCTTTAAACAAATTTAAAAAGATAAGCTGATTAAAAGATTTTGAATTCCTATTTATAATTGCCTCGTATCGTAAAAAGATGAAGCAAAAAATATGTCCAGTATCCCCTCTCTCCGTTGTCATACCATCGTTTGTACTTACGTTTCTACTATAAACAGTACCACCCCGTCGCCTTGTAGATCATCATCATGGTTGTCACTACTGTACTGCAGCCGTTGTAAGTGTTAGAAAAAAATAAACGAGGTGTATTGTTTTAATATCACGTATCTTGTCTCCGGCTCTTTAAAACCTTTTCTGTATTCTCACATGCACCAATGCGTCTACAATTCCATCTTCGCCAAACAATGATGGTCAATCCACTGTAGTTCATATCGACGATTGGTCTCTACTTATGATACTTTCGTTTTGAACACATGCCCTCTTGTGGAAAATATTCAGAGTTACTGCCTGGCAACTTCCAGTGTGACAACATTCATAATATCCGGAAGAATTTGTTTGAAAGAATTATCTTGCGTGAAAGAGGTGTGAATTCGATAATAAGCATGCGACGTGTGTCGTTGTCTCTAGAGGCATCTATAATCATGCGTAATTATTTCGTAGGCAAATTTAATGATCAAATCTGATTGGGTAGGCTTTTTACAACTGCATCCAATCAGAGAGATCTGAGGGGTGGAAACTGTTTCGTTTTGTTATGTTAGCCAATGTTGACGTGGAGAGAAGTGGATTTAGTATATGCTGTCAGTAACGAGGTGAATTGACATTATTTTCTTCGCTCTGTCTTGAGGTAAATTTAAGCTAGTTGCTTGCACTACGTTCTGCATGATCTGGGGTAAAATCGACAGACCTTGGAATAAGGTTTTAATTTTCTCCGCTTGTAATCATCACACATTCAGGAAAATTTTTAACTTTAGAACTATCCAGTAGACATGATAATATGATGTGCGTTCAAATAATTTATATATTACAGCAATGCTTAGATCCATATTTGTTTGTGTATCTTACATTACATCATAACGTAGCCTTGTCTGGTTGAGTTAATAGAGGCAATACCGTAATCTTAGTAGGGAAAGTATCATTCAGACAAGCAATTTACAAAACCTCGAATATGTAGTAAAATAGAATATAAAAACAGAAGGAAAAAACAAAGGTTAAATATGAGGGTATGGTGCCTGCAGCGGACAAACCTGCCACGACACTAATTTTGAAACACTTCCTATATCATCTATGCAGATATGGGATTGAGTCATAACTTGTTGAGATCGAAGTCAATTATGGAAGCATGTCATGCAAAGTCATGCTACTTTGTTTAGTGACTTTGTTGTTCAGATATTTTATTCAGTTTAGAAACGGATAAATACGGTAAAACGCTGAATTAATAAACTGTAATCAATGAACCATAGTATTCAAATGACCCCAAACAACAACACTTACTAAAAGGGAGAAATGTTATCTAACAAGAATGTTTGGTCATTTAGAGGTCCTTTATCTTATTATGCCACTTGACTATTATCGTTCATTGAACATATTTTGCCTTTTAAGTGCGTCCTTTGTTTTATACATAGATTAACACCGTTTGAAACAAAAGGATACTTGGTGAGGAAAGTACGGTGTTCTTGTCTAATGTTAGTGACGGACGTGAACCTGTGTTTGAAATGTTCCTGTGAATTAATTTAGTCTGACGTATGTTGCCCTTCAATGTGGTTTTATTCTTGCAAAGTGGGTGTGTCTGAGAATTCTGTTTCTCATAACCCATTTCCTTTTCACTTTTAGGTACATTTATAACATTATCAAGTCTATGTATCATCGTTGTCAGACAGCGTCGACCGGTATCAGAAGCCATTTTTCCTGACGACATCTTTTTCTTCTAAGACAAATATGTACCTTTACCGTTTATTCTTCTGTGGAACATTTCTGCAAACGCAACCGATCCAACATATCAAATATATTGTCATGACAAGACAACTACCCAAGAATCCAAAAGTAATGCTGACCTTTATGTCAACATATTGATATTCATCGCAAGATAGTTTTCATTCTAGCCAATAATCTCACTTCAATTTCACCCCCATATATTTTCCCTAGATTACACTACCGAGGGAAAAGTTGATACATTATTATTTTCCCCTAAAGTAACTGCATAATTTAGTTATATTGCGTTCTCTATTTTTCCTCATATATAATTGAATAGCAATCACAGGACTGCTAACTGAGGAGGTAGAACTTATTTTTCCTTTTGCTTGATTCCTGTGTTCTTAAAGGAGCAATTTCTCTTGCAGTGCCCATTGTTGTATTGTTTTCCGATGCATGCATCATCAATCTAGGAGATTTCAAATCGAAAGAGCAAATATACCATATTTTATGTGTGTCATTTGTTTCAAACCGAAGCAAATCTAATGCACGTCATTTATGACATGAAAGGATTAACAGCTCGCAGAACACACAGAATGTAAATCCGACAGTATACACTTTACCGGAATGTTACAACGTTAACAGTAATTCACATGTCACAAATTAACTTTCGTACTTGGACATCTGGTTGATACTTTTGAAATGAAAATGGGTGGTGGGTGGGTGAGGAAGAGCGGTAATTGACAGTAAAATAGAATTAACGTAGAGCATACATTCTGCTCTAAGAACAATATAGTTTGATAGTTGGTCTAGAGGAAAATATACCCTATCCTAAGTTTAGTGTCTTCTTGTGTGCGTTGATAAGCATGACGAGAGTGTAGTATTTCCGAGTATGGAGTCTACTTTTAGTCCCATTTTATCTGCCTGTGTGTTGCTTGTTCTTGTTTTGTATTTTTGACTTTTGTCGAGTCTGTAATAAGGCACTTTACAGCAGATATGTCCATATGCTTTGCCTACATTATATAGATGCATACGTCTGTTATAAAAAGTACTTCAAACCTTTAATACACGGATGTGTATGTTTGAGTTACAAGCTTTCCACAGTAAATACAGTAAATTGCATGGTCTCATTACACAATCATGTACATTCAAGAACTTATACATCTATCGTTTTATTGACAAAAGCAACCAGTTACACATTATCATTATCTGGTGCATTCAGCTTCTTTTGAAATGTTTGTCAAGTAATATGTACCTTAGCCTTCAATGCTGTCTTATTCATGAGTCGTTACGTGCTAAAGTTTGTCAGCTCAGTGGGTAATATACAGCGTAAGCTACTTATTTAATTTATAATTGGGTTTCTTAAAAAAATATTATTTAGCCTGCCGGTGTTTCTTTAAAAAAACAAGCGGTGAAAAAGCGCGGGTAACATGATAAAACCCAAACAACAAAATACATACTAACAAAGGAAACAAAAACCGATTGATGCACACAAAAGAACAACAACAGATAATTGTAATTTTCTTCTTGATCCCTCGCAACCTCACTCCAAACCCATCACCCACCAGGGTGTCATTCACTATTGAAAACATTCATTTTCAAGTGTTCATCCTTGTCTTCTCATCCTTGTAAAATACATCATAACAAATATTATTACACCCATTCAGTCGGTTAGGATGTAGCACCGGATAGTTACATAGTGAAACACTGCGACAATCCTATACATACGGCTGATCCAAGAATCTGAAACGTTGAATTAT
>JAECUM010094834.1:0-26881 GCA_016617855.1 Megalonaias nervosa | reverse complement strand
CTTGTATCTTACCTTGATTTGTAAAAGTAACAATATTATTAACAACTGCGGTGGGAATTTGTAGAAGTATATTTGACAGTTGTACATTACTCGTCTTTAATCGTCCTTGTTTATCCTGGAAAATAACAACTTCATTTTGATCTACACTTGTGAGATTTAATAAATTATCGATTTCATTTCTTAGCTGATCAAGAGTTGCGTACTTAGATAAGTCACCTTGATAACCTTCAGTCAATAAATCTCCTGTTAATGTTCCAAATTTTGTATAGTAGCTCATTATTTATTGTCTTACATAAAATTGTCAACATTATTTAGTTTAATATTACATAAAATTATATAACAACGATGGCGTTGATATTAAACTTTGATACAGAGCGGTTGGTGAAACATAAACATAACAATGAACTTCCAGATTGTCATTATCTTATTGTTGGGCGAACTGGATCGGGAAAAACAAATTTGCTTATGAACTTACTTCTCAGCGATAATTTTAACTACGATCGAGTTTATATTTATACAATTAATCCACAGCAAGATAAGTACGAGCTACTAAGCGAATATGATAACAAACTTCGTGATGATCTTGAGGCTGGTGAAGATTTTTTTATAATCAGACAGCCAGAAGATCTTATTCCAGTTAATCAACTTGATGCATCTGAACATAAGATAGTAGTTTTTGATGATATTCCGCTAAATAATACGGAGATGAATAAAATAAGATCATATTTTTCACTATCGCGAAATAAAAGTGTAATTCTATTTATTTAGCTCAAGGTTTTTATAATGTTGACAGATTTATTCGGCGAAATACCGGTTGTTTTATATTATTTCCGAATTTTGAACAATGTTGACGTCAGAAATATTGCGAACGAACAATGCGGTGACGTAACAAAAGATAAATTTATCGAACTTTATCATAAAGCTACAAAAGATAAATATAACTTCTTCTTATTTGATAAACTTACACATGATCCAACTAAAATGTTTCGCTGTTGTATTGACACTTACTTACAGTAAGGCGTTTCAATTTTATAAAATTTATATATAATAATAATGGACAAACGAGCAAAATATAGAAAACATATAGAAGATCTAAAAAAACTTGCTCAATCTCAAGCAGCATTTAAGCAAAGGGTACAACAGGCACGACGTGGACAAGTAACTTCTGAAGAAACAACAGCTATGATTCTCAAACCAGTTACTGAAGCAATTCTTGGGAAACAACCTGAAACTAAACCACTATCAGAAGAAGAACTTAAGCAACTACAAGAAAAAGGCTTGGTTGGATTAGTTAAGGAACAACAAGAAGCAGCTGCTGCAAAAATTATTGCTAGATCTGATGAGGAAAAAAGAATGTTGGCTGAGGCACTTGTAAGGAATATTGTTGATCCCGACGCTAGGCAAGCTGAACTAAACCGGCTGATCAATAATCCGATTTTATTTGAAAGAAGATTAGCAGAATTAACTTCACATGAAATTAGAAATATTTTAAGTGAAATATCAGAAAAAATAGAGGATATTGAAAAAGGGCAAGAAAGAGTTGGCGAGTTAACAGTAAAGTTTATGGAAGTTGGAGAGCAAAGACAATTTTTTAGAAAACAAGCAAATAATAAAATAACAGATGAGGAATATAATAATTTTTTAAAAGATATTGATATAAAAGATAATGTAAAAGATATTGATATAAAAACTTGGCCAGAAGAAAAATACAACGAACTTAATGATATATTAAATAAAATAATAACAGACAGTAATAATGCTAACAAAGAATTAGATGAAGCCATAACAAAAGACGATATGACTCCAATCCTTGATAGAATTAGGAAGGGTGTTATCGCTAATACCTTTAAAATGGCAGCAGAAGATTATAGAAAAAGAGAATATGGAAAAGGGTGGAATTTTTATAGAAAATTAAAATCAATCGATGATAATCGAGTTAAAAACTATAAAAAATCTGTATTATCAAAAACTGGAGAAGGTGTAAAAATATTTACATCAACCGCTGAAATGATAGGCAGATTAATGCTATTAATATCATCAAAAGAAGCTGGGAATGTTAGTGTTGAAATTGATAATGAAATTGTTGATATACTTGATCATCTAAGATCAGAAAATTTATTAACATCTAACGAGTATGAAACTTTACACCGCGATTTAATATAAATCAAAGGACTTAATCTAGGCGATTTAATTTTATAAAAAATATAATAAATAACAATGTCAACAACACTATTGTTCGACTCAAGTCAAATAGAAGGAAATAGTGAAAATTTTACAGTAAATTACAACCCACCAATACAACTTGATCCTGCTAAACAATATGAGATTGGATTAATTTCTTGTACTTGTTGGAATGCCATGGCTAACGTGAAAACTGATGTTAATGATGAAATTTCATTTACTCCGGTTACAGCATCTCCAATATCTATAACAAGAAGATTAAAAATTTCACAAGGAGCTTATAACATTTCTGATCTAAACAGGGTTATAAAAGAAATAATAACAAAAGCTGGTGGTGTGGCTGATAATTTCGAGTTGGCAGCGAATTATAACACGTTACGAGCTAGGATAACACTGAGAAATATGACTATCGGTTTTGAACCAAGAGAAAAAAGTATTTCACAACTGATAGGATTCACTGGTAAAGTTTATAGTGCTCTTGATCAGGCTATTACATATGACGGTGAACTGCCAGTAAATATAACAGAAGTAAACACAATACTTGTTAATTGTTCTATTGCATCTGGATCTTACACATCAAAAGGTAGTAAGGGACAAACAATTTACAGTTTCTCACCAGAAGTTCCGCCAGGATCTCTTATGCAAATTACTCCACGTCATATTATCTATTATCCGCTTATAGTTGAGAATCAAATCACAAGCATCACAATGCAATTAACAGACCAGTCGGGGAGACAAATAGACGTGAACAACGAAATCGTTACATATTATTTAAAACTACGTGTTGCATAGGCGTGTACAATCGACTTCGTGATTGACAATAAAAATTATACAACATTAAATATAATGAAACAGAGAAAAAAAATTTATCGAAGAAAAATAGTAGGAGGATTTTTTGGAAGTATATTTACTAAAGTTATTGAAAATGTTCCAGGAATTGCACGTAAAGTTGCACCAATTGCACTAGACGCAGGTAAAGCTTTTGCAACTGGGGCTGCATCTGCCGCTGGGACTGCGGTGGGACAAAAAATAGCTGATAAAATAAAAGGAGATCCACCGTCTGCATCTGATATAAAGCAAGTTATATCAGAAATCGCTCCAACAAAAGAAACTCAACGTGCTATGATAACAACAACGAAAAAACTTTTGTCACCGAAAGGCGAGCAGATTATACAAAAATTAATATCTAAAGTAACGGCGCCGCAATAAAATTTTATATAATCTAATAAATAAAAAATGTCTGTTAAAAATTATCTCGATTTAGCAGAAACTTATGACACTGATGACACTGTAACAGAATTTGAGTATGTTGAGTATCTCGATGAAAATTCTAATGAACCAAATAAAACTGGTATTAGAACATTTAATACTCGAGATGAAGATGTATTTCTGCTGCCACATAAGGCAATGTTAGATGTTCGCGGTCAGATTATGACAGTAGCCAATCCGCCTGTTGCAATTGCAGCTGGAACAGAAGTAGCTCTTATAAATAACGGCTGGTGTTTATTCAAAAGTGCTAGATATCAACTAGCTAATCAAACTGTAGAAGATATTTCAAGTCACTTACAAGTTGCAAGTACAATCTTAAATATTATTTCGTTTTCTGATGATTACTCCAGATCAACTGCAACGAACATGATGTGGTTTAAAGATACTGGACAGGGTGTAGCTGAATCAATCGAACTTTTCTCGAAAGGTGTTTTGGTACACGGAGCTGATGCCGCTGCAGATCTTCCAATTGTAAGAACTTTTCTTATTGTTAATGCAGCCGCACTAGGTATAGCTGCACCAGCTGCAGGCGCTAACGCAGACGCTGTGAGAGTCTCACTTACTGCAGCTTGTAATAATCTTGGTATAACACCACCAGCTGCAGGTGCAGATGCCGTTGCAATGTTAGATTTAATCAACAACACAACTGACGTAAAAAATCCACGTTATAATGAAGGTTTTGCTAGGCGAAGATCACTTGCAGCAGGATCACGTCAAATTACAATGATGTTGCCATTAAGTATGATTTTCGGCTTTTGTCGCGATCATAATAAAGTATTTCGTGGAGTTAAACATACACTTATTTTAGATCGGGCAGAACAAAACGACTGCCTATTTCGATATGGCGGAGTTGATGTACAATTTATCATAAACAAACTTGCGCTGTGGATGCCGCGTATAACTCCATCGATCACAAAAGCGGCAGAACTAAATAGTATGCTTGAGAAACATACAAACAAAATTTATTTTAAGCAGCATAAAATATATCAAACAGCAGTTCCAAATACTACCGACTACACATGGCGAGTCACAACAACACCAACTGAACAACTGCCGAGGCAACTGTTTGTCGTATTTCAACAGCAAGCGCGACGTGGTAACCAACAACAAAATAATGCAATATTTGACCACGCTGATGTTAGACGTATATATGCTAGACTAAATTCAAAGCAGTATCCAGAACGAGCTATAGAATGCAATTTTACAGACGACGCTAATAAAAATATTACTCGACCGTACATGTATTTACTCGACGCAATTCAAAAATATCAAGATGTTGAGGATGGATCTCAAATATCAGCAGAGGAGTTTCGTACACTTTACCCAATATTTCATTTTGATGTTAGCAAACATAGCGAGAGATTAGTTGATTCAACAGCTGATATTGAAATTACCTGGACATTAGGAGCAGTTCTAGTAGCACAGTTGTACGTATACACGTTAGTGATCAGCGACAGATTTGTTACGATAGATTCCGTTGGAGGTAAAATGACAGTACAAGTTTGAACAAACTTTGAGTTTAATCTGCAATCGTTATATAAGATGACAAAATATATTGTAAAAGAAATATATTTGACTAATGGTCAAGTTAAAAAATTAACAGCTGCTATTGCAAAGCAGAGACAGGTATCATTAAAGATTAATCCAAGAGACTCCGTCTCTCACGCCCAAACAGGTATTTTAACAAAATTAATGTTAACCAAAAATCAAGCAAATAAATACGATCGCAAAAAACCTTTTGTTTTAAATTTAAGTGCTGCACAAATAACAGCGATGGCAAACGACATTATCGTCAAAGGTGGTTTTCTTGGTCCAGCATTATCAGTATTAGCTAGCACTATAATACCAAAAATGTTACCGGTGTTAGGTACATTAGGATTAGCAGCAGCGTCTGGCGCAATATCTGGTGCAACGAAAAAAGCTGTTGAGGGTAGTGGTATCATTCGTGGAAGTGGAATAAAAAAATTGTGAATTTTATGTAATTGATATATTATAATGCCACAACGAAAAAAAAAATCACCAACAACAAAACCACCCACAAAAAAGAAAACAACAAAATCATCAAAAAAAAAAAGAAAACAACAACAAAATCGCCAACACCAAAATGCAAATGCATATGCAATCAAACAAAACAAGGAGGAATTATTCCGTTCGCTCCACTTTTGGCAGGACTAGCTGGAAGTCTACTGCCAAATCTGCTAGGAATCGGACGTGGTCTAACATTGCCGGGAACACGGCCACATCGCTAAGTAACTTTGATATAATTGATAAGTTAAAAACAGTTCCTGGATTTCACGGAGTTTATTCTAAAGATGAACTCGCAGCAATAAAAACGCCGTCAGCTGTAAGTTCGTGTGTTATAAATATACAAGATTTCAATGACGGATCCGGTACGCATTGGGTAGCAGTTTATAATAATAATTATTTTGACTCGTTTGGACTTCCTCCGAGCGCTGTAATAAAAAAATACATAAACAAAAAATATAAAATAATATATTATTCGTCTAATCAACTTCAACCTGTTGGAACTTCTGCTTGCGGATATTATTGTATAATGTTCATTAAACAGATGTCCCGGAGTGAGAACTCCAGAGATTCTAATTTTTTAAAGTTTATTTTGCAGTTTGATAAGCAACCTTCTCACGCTAATGATGAGATTGCAATTAATTTTTGTAAAGCTATCTAAAGCTTGCAATAAATTTTATCTAAACTTACAAATATATAATGTGAACATATTGTCTCAAATGTAAAACTAAAACAGAAAATAAGGATGAGACGATGGAAAAAACAAAAAATAATAGAATAATGCTAAAAAGTATTTGTGCTGTTTGTGGTAGAAAGAAAAGTATGTTTTTAAAGAAAACGTCTGGAGCTGGTTGCCCTCCTGACAAGATTATTTTAGTAGATGACTAAAAATATAGAATGATATGCAAGTGTGATTCTGACAGAGATTTATGTCTCGAGCAAAAT
Source organism: Megalonaias nervosa (assembly GCA_016617855.1). Classification (NCBI taxonomy): domain Eukaryota; kingdom Metazoa; phylum Mollusca; class Bivalvia; order Unionida; family Unionidae; genus Megalonaias; species Megalonaias nervosa. The sequence continues at coordinate 20,461 of JAECUM010094834.1, read as the reverse complement.
AAAATTATCACATACTGTCAACGTTGTAATAACAGAGAAATAATTGGAACAGGTATAGATATACATAAATTTATTGGCAAATTACCAAAACCAAAAGGAGGCTGGACATTGCCAGGCCATAAATATACTGGACCTTATAATCCTCTTGATAAACAACTAGATGAAAATGATAATCCGCTGCCAGGACAGGAGCCTTATAATCAAGTTGATAGCATAGCAATGCGTCACGATATTTGTTACCGTGATCATGAAAACTCAAAATCAGATTGTGATAAAGTAATGTTGGACGAACTTCGTGATATGGAGCCGACAAATATGCGAGAACGTTTTGATAGAAGGCTGGTACAGGGTTTTATTGGAGCAAAATATAAATTAGGACTCGGAAAGGAATTGTATGACGATCGCGCAGCCGAACTACACAAACCTAAAAAAAAAAGTTTACGCGACGTAAAGTTGTCGCAAATGCCGTTGATGATATCTGGGCGATAGATTTAGTAGATGTGTCAAATCTAGCAGAATTTAACGTTGGAGCTGATGGCGCTCCAAAGAAATACTTGTTTAATGTCATAGATATTTTTAGCAAATACGCGTTTAGTGTACCTGTTTCGGATAAGACAGGAACGTCGATAACTGATGCGTTAAAACAAATAATAACAAGTACAGAAAGAAAACCAAATAAAATCTGGACTGATCATGGAGCTGAGTTTTTTAACAAAAAGTTTGAGCAGTTTCTAGAACAAAATAACATTAAAAAATATGTTACAGGAAACGAGGGAAAAAGTGTTGTCGTCGAAAGATTTAATCGCACTCTAAACGAAAAAATACATAAATATTTGACAGCTAAAAATATTAATAAATATATTGACAATTTACAAAACATTGTTGACAAATACAATAACACGAAACACCGAACCACTAAATTATCGCCAAACAATGCAATTAAAAATCCGATTCTTGCAAATGAAAACATGTATCGCAGACATAAATTTAAAGTCGGTGATCGGGTTCGGATTTCTTTGACTAAAAAAACATTTGAAAAAGGATTTACTCCAAACTGGACTGAAGAAGTGTTTGTAGTTGATAAAGTACTTTTAACAATACCCGTAACATACGCGCTAAAAGATCTGGCAGGGGAACCGATCATTGGTAGTTTTTATGAACAAGAACTTCAGAAAACTGAGCAAGATGTTTTCGTTATCGAAAAAGTGATTAGGAGAAAAGGCGATAAAAGTTTAGTTAAGTGGCGTGGGTATAGTGATAAATTTAACAGCTGGGTACCAACTAAGTCAATTTCATCGACTACGATCCAATAACGTTATTATAAATTTGTTCGTATTTCACAAGCACAGATTTACATTTTATTGGTTTACATAATGAAATTAAATGCAATTTTCTTTCATCATCAACTGGCATTAAATTAAATATCTTAGCGAAAATAAAATCATATTTTATGCTCCTTTGCTGGCCAGTTATTTTTAGATTTAAAAACGGCCTGATAAGCTGCCAAAATATCTATTGTTCAGCAACAGTAAAATTAAATTTTGTTATTTTTTTGGCAATATGATACTTAACATTATATCGTCCAGTTGTTGGTCTGCTGTAATTTGTTCTGTCAACGACGGTGACTATTTCATTATCATCGTCAGATTCATTATTGTATAAAATATCATCTTCGCTATAGCTAGAAGATTTGTCTATTATATCACCAGCGATTGGTAAAATTACTTGTGGTTTTGTGGTGATTTTATCATTAGAGATGAAATCTCCTGCGACTTTAACATTGTCTGTGATTTTAACATTGTCTTCGATTGTATCTTCCGCATATATTTCAGCAAGTAGTTTCATCAAGTTCATATTATAATATATTTTTATCTAATTTATTGTTATAAGATATGACTGACGAGGTAAAATATCATCAGAAAGTTAATGCATTAAACTATAACGAACTAGCTGAAGCAGTTCGAAAATGTCTGTCAGGTTATAGTGCATATTCCGTTGACGTTATTGTTATGCAAGGTGATTCTCATAAAATATTACTAACAGCAGCAGAAAAAAATAAACTTAATGAAAATGCTTTTATAACATTAAAATTTGATCGCGATGATATTATAGCCTTTGCACATAGCTGTCTTACTAAGACAGAATTACGAAATATCATTAATCATCATATCTGAAAATAAATCTATCAAAAGTTGACATTGAAGTTGCTGATTTAGTTCTACCGTTGGCAACGTCTATTACTCTTTGTGGATGAATTTCAAGATGCTTTGCTGCAGCTGATATTGATTTAAATTTCATTTCTTCTCCTGTTTCTAAATTTACTGAAATAACTGATCTTCTAGGGTTTCTGAAATTATTACCGTTAGAATTAGATCCACGTCGGGTGTTTTCTTCTGGTGTAACTAGATCTAAATTTTCTAAACGATTATCAGTTTTATTTTTGTTAATATGATCGATAACTAAATTATCTGGAATGATGTCATTAAATACTTCATAAACAAAACGATGAGACTGATAAGTAACTTGATCGACTATTATTCCTCTAACAGTTACCATGAGATATCCCATACTACTCATAGAACCAACAACATTTTTAGTTTTTCTATTTCTAATAATACCGCGATCGTTAGCCTCGTATAAATCAAAGACCGGGTGCGGTTGAAACTCGTTTTCTAAAGATAAGTTTTCAATATTGTCATCAGTAATCGAGTCATTTACTCGATAGACTCGCTGCCCTTCTGGAATATCCTCACAGAACAAAGTATAAATAAAATCTTTTCTAAATATTTCCGTTCTCTCAGAATTATCTCCCTTTACACTAATCTTATAACCCGCTGGTGTTGGTTTTCCTATAGATTTTTTAGATTTTATGTTAATAACCGAACCTAATATATTTCCAGCGTATAGGTTATACTTCGGATGAACGTAATAATACTCTTGCTCCTCTGCTGTCAATCGAATATATCTCAGATTTTGTGTCATTATATTATAAGGATTTTTATATCTCTAATTGTTTTTTTTCAAATCTGACGCATGCGCTGTCATCAATCGAACAATCAATTAGATATTACACTGTAGTATAGCAATGCTGAAATTGCGTGATACAGCTAAAAAGAGCCTTATGGGAGAACCTGATAAAATAGCGACTGCCTTTACAGGATTCGACAACAGTTATCGGTTTGATAAACAAATCGTACTGGTAAATTTTACTGCAACAAATCTTTACCACCTGCTAGAGCCAACTGTAAAACGTGAACTTGAAAAACATAAGGGTCTAAGAATATTAGTGCAATATCATGTTATATTTTCAAAGCTACTCGTGACAGAGAAATCGACTGACAAGGAAATCACAGACCCTTATATTAATGCAAAATCAAGACGTGTTTTGCTCGGGACTGATCTTTTGTCACTGGCTAATGAAATACACCAAGAAATTTGGAAAAAGATAGAAGAATATACCGAATCGGGTTCGGGTTGGAAGTTTGAAATGATCAAGGAAATTTTATTTCACACAATAAAATATAACGTATTACGCGGTAGTTTGTATATTGACCTACCACCAAAAATAAAAAATAAAAGATGCTGTATAAACATAAAAAACGTTGATAACAAATGTTTCCAATGGGCTGTTCTTTCCGCACTATTTCCAGCAGAAAAACACGCTGATCGCGTTGAGAAGTATATTAGTCACGTGTCAAGATTAAATTTTAAAGATATTGACTTTCCAGTGGCAGAAAATCAAATACCAAAGTTTGAAAAGCAAAATAATATTTCGATTAACGTTTTCGGACTAGATGAAAAAGAAAACGTATATCCGATATATATTTCAGAAAAAGCTTCACAATCAACTATAAATTTACTGTTTTATAAAAATCATTATGTTTGGATTAAAAACTTCAACGGACTAGTTGGTAAACAGTATAATAAGGATAAGAACAAAAAATTCTTTTGTTATCGCTGCTTGCATGGTTGTACTAACAGTGAAATATTACAAAAGCATTTGCAGTACTGTAGTGATGTACAAAGAATAACAATGCCATCTAAAAAAGATAGTGTGTTACAGTTTGTCCATCATAATCACAAACTAAAAATTCCTTTCGTCATATACGCTGATTTTGAATGTTTACTTCAACCTGTACTTGGCGTAGAAAATAATCCTAATCAATCGAGTACAAGAAAAACTCAAAATCATGTTCCGTGCGGAGTAGCATACAAGGTAGTTTGTTGTACTGATTCGAGATTATCTAAACCAATTAAATTATATCGCGGTAAAAATCCAGCTGTCTGGCTTCTCAAGCAGTTGATCAGCGAAGTTGATAATATATTTGCTCGTTTGAAAAGAGTAACTCCAATGATTAAATTAACACCTCAGCAAGAATCTGATCATGAGCAAGCGGAAATTTGTTATATTTGTGAAAAAGCTTTTAACTCTGACAAAAAAGTACATGACCATTGTCATTTAACCGGACAGTACCGTGGAGCGGCTCATGATCAATGTAATTTAAAATTTCATGCTCCAGATTTTATTCCAGTTATTCTTCACAACTTTCGAGGATATGATAGCCACATTATAGTAGAAGCTTTTGGTGATCCTGACATAAAATCTCGTCTAAAATTCGATAACGTCATCAAATGCATTCCAAATAATTTTGAAAAGTATATGTCAGTTACACTAGGTAAGTTGCGTTTCATTGACAGCCTGCAGTTTATGGCAGCATCATTAGATGATCTTGTCAAAGGTTGTAGTAAGTTTGATAACCTACGAGACTGTTTTGGAGATAAATTTAATCTACTGACCAAAAAAGGAGTATTTCCATACGAATATCTCGACGACTGGAGTAAATTTGATGAAACATCTTTACCTGACAAAGACAAATTTTATTCGCAACTTAAAAATGAAAATATAACCGATGACGAGTACAAGTACGCACAAAATATCTGGAAAGAATTTGATTGTGAGACGTTTGGTGATTATCATGATTTATACTTGAAAACTGATGTGTTATTATTAGCAGATGTTTTTGAAAGCTTTCGAGAAGTAAGTTATAATAATTACGAACTAGATCCTTGCTGGTATTATTCTGCCCCGGGGTTGTCTTGGGACGCTCTGCTAAAGTTTAGCAAGGTAAGGTTAGAATTACTGACTGACGTTGATATGTTCAATTTTATCGAAAAAGGTATCAGAGGTGGTATTAGCGTGATAACGAAGAAATATGCTGAAGCAAACAACAAATACCTAAAAGAGTATAATCCTAAGCTTCCTTCGAAGTATATAGTTTATCTAGATTGTAATAACTTATATGGGTATTCGATGGCAGAACCAATGCCTTTTGGTGGATTTCATTGGATCACGGCTGATCAATTTCTATCAGAGACAGAAAAAAAGATACCTGAAGATGTTTCATATTTCGTTGAAGTTGATCTCGATTATCCAACTTCGCTACACAAATTGCATAACGATTATCCTTTCTGCGCAGAATCAATGGTCATAGATTATAGTTTATTATCTGCAAAACAACAAGAGTCAGCATTACCAAGACAACATTCTATGGTCAAAAAGCTAGTACCAAATTTACTCGATAAGAAAAATTATGTTTTGCATTACAAAGTTTTAAAATAAGCAGTCGATGCCGGCCTTGTGCTGAGAAAAGTTCATCGTGTATTAAAATTTAAACAATCACCTTGGATGAGAGGTTATATTAACTCGAACACTTCAAGAAGAGCTGCAGCAAAAACTGATTTTGAGAAAAACTTCTTTAAACTGATGAACAATTCCGTTTTTGGTAAGACGATAGAAAATATTAGGAAACGTGTAAATATTGAGCTAGTTAATGATGTCAATCACAGACACAAACTTGTGTCAGACGATGATTTTGTCAGCATGAAAATTTTTAATGAAAATCTTGTTGCGATACAAAGAAGAAAAACAAATCTAAAACTAAACAAGCCGATTTATGTTGGAGCTTCAGTGTTAGATTTATCAAAGTGGCTGATGTATGATTTTCATTATAATTTTGTTAAAAATCAATGGCCGGCTAGTAGACTGTTGTTTACTGATACTGATTCGCTAGTATATGAAATTGAATGTGAGGACGTCTATCAGGACATATATGATAATCGACATCTGTTTGATCTTTCCGATTACCCACGTGACAGTAAATTTCATGACGATACAAATAAAAAAGGTTATTGGTAAATTCAAAGATGAAATGAACTCGAACATTATCAAATCCTTTATCGGATTGCGCAGTAAAATGTACGCCGTATTGCTAGATAATAATAAAATAACGAAAAAAGCAAAAGGTCTGCCTCGCGATTTTGTTAAAAAGTTTATGAAATTTGATGATTACAAGTACGCACTCGACGCTGATGGCGCTCGCGGCGGTGTTAGTTTTATAAGATCAATGGCTATTCGAACGAATCATCATAAGCTTGAAACAGATGTCATTATCAAACGCGGATTGAGTAATTTTGATGACAAACGTTATTGTGAGAATGGGGTAGATACATTTGCACTTGGGTATTGTTATGATGATAGATCTATACTTGACATTATCTTTTCCAACTAAAATTTTATCTAAACTTAAGAAATAATGTTTGAAAATTTGACAGTGACAAATAGCTACAATAGCAAGATCAAATATCTAATGATGGACGGTAAACAATTGACAGTTGAAATTAATAATGAAACATCAGGTATATGTTTTAGTGGAACTCGTGACAAGCTAAAACTTTCACTCATCAGATATGATAACAGCGAGTATTTCAATCACCTAGAACAATTGAGTCAGAAGTTGTTAGAGGAATTTAAAAACCTTCACAATCCGATCAGCCAACAAAAATATACGAAACTTACAATTGATCTTGATAGATCAAAAATATATTTTATCGATAAAAAATATCCTCTTAACAAACCACAAATAAAAGACTTATTTGAGTCCCCTCGCTGTGTGAGCGGTAAAGTAAAATTTAGTCTCTACAATCGTGATAATGAAATATTTCTAATTTCAACAGTAGAAACATTAATCATTGGTAATGAGGTATAGATAATATCACTTACCTTTCTCTCTTTGTGAATATCTGCCATAATGATTCCAAACGTTAAAAATATCACAGGTGTAATAATTTCCGCTTGTGATCTGTTACCTGGTCAAACTCCTGCAGACTGATTTATAAAGCACGTATTGCCTTTTATATACTGCATTCAATCTAGTTCGAGAACATTCTACGCATGCGCATTACGTTCTGACAAATTCCACATAATCACGCGATCTCTGTGACTCATGCAATAGTCATGCTTGAATGAGTTACCTGTGTACCTGGCTACCTTATTAGGTAAACAAGCGGCTACATATACCTTATTAGGTAATGTAGTTGAAGTTTATGGGTAGAGGGGGGGTAATGTGTATTTGTTTGGAGGGTGGGAGTAGTAGTAGAGGAAAAAAGGGGTTGGGCTAAAAACCTGGTTTTCCTTTACTACTAAGTGCACAAAGGAATTCCATGGAAGAGAAGTATTTAAACAAATTTCAAATGAGAATATATTATAGCTCCTTGCATTATCTACCTTGACAACAGACTAGCCAGTTGTCAAGCTTGCTGCTTGGGCGGACTTTCATTTTATTGAAAAACCGTGAGAATGATAAGCCACTGTCGATACGCTTTTCTGTCTCTTATAAACAGAGCAGGGAAACTTTCTGTATGCTTAATAAGAAAACTTCATAGTACCTAGAATCTTCAGTCTCTATGACAAACTAGCCGGATGTTAAACTTGCTGTTTAGATGTAACTTCATTTTGTTGAATAACCGTAACAATGATAACTCATTGCAGACAGCGTGGATACGCTCTTCTGTCTATCTAAAAAAACATATAAGAAAAATAAGAAACAATACAAATATACATATTTATAAATACAATTGTGATCAAGAAATTATTGAGACAAATGTCATTAAGCAATTGAAATGTTAAATGAATACGTATTTTACCTGCATCACAAATATTGTTTGAAGATTACATAAGAGATACAATTCATGGGAGGTAACTTGCTTGCTTTACAAAACAAAGAAAAAGAAAAAAAATTATAGTTTCTGGAGATGTCCAGCTCAGTAATAAACTAGCAAGATCTTGCTATTTGAGTGGACGCCGATTTTGTTGAAGAACCTTGAAAATGATAACCCATCGAGAATATAGCGCTGATACAAAATGAGAGAAGAAAAACAATAAAAAGATAACTATAAATATTTGCAAATGCAATTGCGACCAAGAAGACACTGCGATAAACATCAGCAAACAAAAGAAATGTTATATGGCGAGATATTTGCGTCCTATGAATCGTCTGAATATAAATAAAGAACCGCAATTCAAAGGAGAATGAGAAAATATAGTGCCTTGGGTTTTCTTCATCTTTTAAAATAATTAGAGGGGTGCCAGGCTTCCTTCTTACGTAGAAGTTTGCTTTGTTGAAACACGGTGAAAATGATAAAGTCATCGAAGATATAAAATGGACTCGCTACTTTGTCTCTTATGAAAAGAGAGAATAAACAATGCATATTACTATTTGTTAATGCAATTGTGATCAATACAGATTTCATAAAAACGTGAGAAAACACTTGAAACGTTCCATGACAATATAATCAGTCGTCTGAAGGTCACTAAAGAATACTATTTAATTGATGTAAATTCCAAATTTATTCAATAAGAATAGATTGTAGTTCCTTGAGTTGTCTGCTTCTGTAACACAGTAGCTGTGTGTTAAATCTGCACTTCTGGCGGACATTCATTTTGTTGACTAACCGTCACATTTATAAGTTATTGAAGACAAAACGAGCACTTGTATCGCTGTCTCTTACGAAAAAGAAAGAAGACAAATAATAAAAATATACATATAGCTATTTATACAAAATGTAATTATAATCAATTAATTATCTAGACAATCGTCTGTAAACAAAAGAAATATTATGATGACATAATTTTCTTCTACCAAAATATATCGTCTCATGATCACAATTCAAAAGAGATAACTTCATACTGCACAATAAGAAAACATTATATTTCCTTGAGTATCTTCCTCTATAACGAAATAGCCTGGTGTTAAGCTTCCTGCTTAGGTGTACTTTCACTTTGCTGAATAACCGTGACAATGATAAGCCATCTAAGACATAGTCTGGATACTCTTCTCTGTCTCTTATAAAACAGAGAATAAGGACAATTAAGAATTCATATACATATTTGTACATGCAATTGTTATCAAGATAGTTTGAGACAAACGTGAATATAAACTAGAAATTTTAATGAGAGAAGAAAGATAATCAAAAGATAATATAAATATTTTCAAATGCAATTGCCAGCAAGAAAGCACTTAGACAAACGTCATTAAACGATTTTAGTGTTAAAGGAAGAGATCTTTTCCTTGCATCAAATCAATCGTCTTAAGATCAGTAAAGAAACACATGTCAGTGGAAGTAGTGCACACTGGAAGAACATTATAGTTCGCGAGTTGTCTACCTCCATACCAAAGAACCCGGTTGTTGAACTTACTAGCTGCTCGGTCTTCCATTTTGTTTCTCTACACTGACAATGATAAGCCATCGAAAATATAGCGCCGATCTAGTCGATCTATTCCATAAAGAGAGAATGAAAATAATACAAAATATACAAATAACTATTTACAAAAATCAGACTGTGATCAAGAATGATTTGAGACAAAGATCAGTAAACATAAAAGTGTTACATTAACAGATGTTTCCCTTGCGTCAAATGATTCCTCTAAAGCAAAAACCAGAATGCAACTCAGGGGAGGTCACTTGCATAGAAGTCAATAGAGAAAATAATATAGTTCTTGGAGTTGTTTCCCGCTGTTAAAGACGAACCGGATGGTAAACTTCATCATTGAGTCGACATTCATTTTGTTGAGAAACTGTGATAATGATGAGCCACAAGTGGCATATCACGCATACGCTTTTCTGTCTCTTCTGATATGAGATATAAAAAATAACAAAAAATATAAATATAAATATTTGCCAATACAATTGTGATCAAGAAAGCATTGAGACAAAGGAAAGTAAACACAAGAAATGTTATCTGACGCGATATATCCCTTGCACATTTGTTTCTTGATTAAAAAAAAAAAAAACATTCCTCGAAGATCACAAAAGAATACATCAAGAGAGTTATGTTGCATATTGTCAACATTAAAAAAAAAAAAAAATATTATACTCCATGAGTTGTCTACCTTTATAACAAGTTAGCCTGATGTTAAGCTTCCTGCTTAGGTGGATTTTCGTTTTGCTGTATAACTGTGACAATAATAAGCCATCGAAGACATAGCCTGTATACTCTTCTCTGTCTCTTATAAAACGGGAGAATAAGGACAATTAACAATTTATATACGTATTTGTAAATCTAATCGTTATCAAGATAGTTTGAGGCAAACCTGAGTAAAAACTAGGAATGTTTTATCTGTTATAATCTCCTTGCACGAGGTGAATCGTCTGAAATCGCAAAGGAATTCCATTCAAGGGAGGTAATTTGCATGCTGATCAAATGAGAAAATATAATAGTGAGTGGAGTTGTCTACCTTTAGAACAAACTAGCCGGCTGTTTAGCTTGCTGCATGGGTCGACTTCATTTTCTTAAATAACACTAACAATGAAAAATAGCGAAGACATCACGTCTATATGCTTCACAGTCTCTTATAAAAGAGCGAGGGAAATTTAAAAAAAAAGATAAGTATAATTATTTGTAAATGCAATTATGGTCAATAGCGCATTGAGACAAACGTCATTAAGCAACACTAATGTTAATGACGACATATTTTTCTTGCATCAAAAAATGTTGTTTGAAGATCTCAATTCATGGGATATAACTTGGATACTGTACCATAAGAATATATTAAAATTCCTGGAGTTGTCTACATCCATAACAACTAGCAGGGAGTTCAACGTGGTGCAAGGCTTACTTCCATTTTGTTGAACAACCGCGACAATGATAAGCCAAACATAGCGCAGATATGCTTTTCCATCTCATACAAAATGAGAGAAAACATGAAAAAGATAAAGATAAATACTTGTAAATGAAATTGTGATCAAGAAAGTATTGAGACAAAACTCAGTACAAATAAAAAAAAAATGTTCTATGATAAGATATTTTCCTTGCATCAAATGGATCGCCTGAAGATCAAGAAACACAACTCAAGGGAGTTAATTTGCTTAGTGTTCAACTTCGGAAAGATTATATTTGCTTCAGTTGTCTTCTTTTATAACACACTAGCCGAGCGTGAAACATCCTGCCCATGTAGACTTACGCTTTGTTGAATATCTGTGACAATGATAGGCCAGGGAAGATATAGCGTGGTTAGTCATCTCGGTGAGAAGAAACAAAATAAACATATAATTATTTGTAAATGCAACTGTTATAGAAAGTTTCGAGACAAACCTGAATAAACTCTAGAACTGCTAGATGAGACATAATTTTCCCGCATTATATTATCGTATGAAGGTCACAAAAGGTCACAAAAGAATACAGATAACGAGATATAAATTTTGCCTAAACATGAGTGTTAAAAAATTGTTCCTTGGGTGGACATGCATTTGTTAAATAACCTTGACAATTATATGCCATCTAAGTTGTAGCATCTATTTAGCTTCTCGGTCTCTTATATAAAGAGATAAGAACAATAACCGAAAATATAAATATTCGCAAATTATTCTCACTGCAGTATAGATAAACAGTGGAAGAATTACCTCCATTGACATCTGCTAATACTTTGCTGGAGATAAAGAGACAAGAAATCGACCATTCTCTTGTTTGGATGCGGAGAAGGGAAACCAAATTGGGGTTAATTTGAGAAAACTCACCGAGCCCCTGAAATGCAAATGGTCGGTCCCTAACATATTCTTGTTCTGTGCATGTAACTTCTTGTCTGAGGTTCTAATCGATAAGACGAGAAGTAGAACGTCCAGTAAATGGCGATCCTTTTATTTAACAGTGCACAGCCATTTCAATTAATCAGGTAATAGGCACACAAGTTCGCATCTGCGTTATAGTCATTATCTGAGTAAAAACAAAAATACCAGTAGGTTTCGTTTTGCCTGAAAAGGTCATATGAAAATAAGATAATGGTCTCAGAAAAAGTGCATGGCACCTTCAGGCAGCAAATTAAGTTAATATCCTCTCTTGTATTTGCTTCTGTTCACCTTCATGAGGCTTACGGTTCATTAGGATCTCGTCCCATATAACTTACAGGAGTATAACACATCACGTATCTGCACTCTCTCCATAGTTAAGTCAAAAGTAATACAAGCTGATGAAACAAACAGCAATAATATCATTTACCCATGTAATATAAGTAGTGAATGGGGGCACTATAGGGATAATAGGAAAATACATTACAGACACCACCCCATCCCCCGGCACTATAGGGGCAAAAGAAATCCCCTGGGCCGATATAGGCACAAGATTCATTTCGGGCATGTAGGGACAATATGAATGGAACAGGTGGGGTGACGTCATGGTACTGGCAACAATACTGAAAGTAGCTGACCTGAATACGCGCGGCTACCCTAGGTAGGGACAAATACAATAGAGACAGAGACCATCAATCTATCACATTTAAAATTATACAACAACAACTAAAAAAAATATTTAGGCAAGAAAAGTAAATCTTTCGAGATATAGGAGTAGCCCTGAACAGGGCCTTTGGGTTCTTATATTATTTTTTCTACTTCTTCCATCATTTCCTCACTTTCTCTATGATTACTTCCTTCTTCTGCTTCTTTTCATCGTCTGGTATCTAGTCAGTATGTCCCATTGATCTACATTTTTCCTGTACATTGATCCAGTTGTTGTTCAGTCTCTCTAAAACACAAAACACACACACTCTACTATCCACACAAATGTACGCCAGCGCAAAACACACACCCACATACACAAACACACACATCAGTAAAGGACTGAGTGTTTATAGTTACACTACTCTACATTCACATAAATTGGCAGCTTGAATAGTATCTCTTTTCTAGAGATCTGGTTAGCCCTGAGAAGGGCTGTTTTTTCCTTGGAACTCCAATTGCACCTGGCTAATGGTGACATCTCCTAGGCCGGCACCACAGCCACATCTCCTACTCCAATCATTTGCCCAATTCATATTTGTGATGGGGAGCGCAGAGGCCCCTTGAGTGGCCTCAGAACCCAGATCTTCAGTTTCTGGGATTCTGACAACTTCTCTCTGTCTTCTCCTATGCCAAACCCAGGGATGTTGTTGTTGTGGTTGCTCTCTCAAGTTTTCAATTTGGGGAGCCACAGGTCTTTGTACTGGTGGTAGAGGCTGTGGTGCTGGTACTGTTTGCCGTGCTGGTACTGACTGTGGAGGCATCCTTACCTCAGGCTTGACCTCACACAGAGATCTCAGTATGAGGTGAGGCAGGATCCCTCTCTTCTTTTCTTCTTCTTCTTTCTTCTTTTTTTCCTCTTCCTCCTCTTCAAGCCTGGCAGCTTCTGCTATGGACTCCGTAGCCAGCTCATCTTCCAGGTGCATTTGGAGCTCCAATAATTTGGTTATTCTGTTACTCATGTTGACTGGTCAACGTCGGGTAGCCAGACTGACGATCTCTCCGATTTATATATCTGAAGCACGGACGTGAAGGTAAACATCCCCTGACACCAAAACTTACAATACCACTATTACCTTCACATGGAACGCGCGGACCTAAAATAAACACTCACATTAACTTTTTTACTTACAAACACAGATACACACTATCAGCCAAGACAGAGAAACGAAGTGTGTATTTTTACTGACAAAAGAAACGAAATGCTTATAGATATACTTCTATGTTTTACAACAAAAACACACACATTTTTGGGCAATTCGATTAGAATGTCTTTTCGAGAGTATTGGGGTAGCCCTGAAAATGGCTGTTTTTTGTTAACAGGGAGTGATGGCAATCTTTTATTGTCTAAGACTGCGTCCCCGTCTGGCAGCAGGCTTTCCTACAGGATACGATTTGCTTCTTCGGAAAGAGGAGAACTCCTTGGTGTCCACAAGACAGTCAACAAAACCTCTGTCTGGCTCCTGCCGATGCTGTTGCTGGTGTTGTTGTTTCTGCTGTTCTCTTTGCTGTTTCTGAAGTCTGCACTTCTCTGTCCACTCTTCTTGTTCTTTCTTGATTTCTTCTCTAAAGAGTTCTTCTATCAGGTCTTCGGTCACTTTTAACATCCTGACATTCTCTATCTCTTCAGGCTTTGGTATCAAGTTTTGCCTGGCACGATGTTAATTGACGTAAGCTTCGTTCAGCTTGGCTAGTCTTAAAGGCATGTTCATAGGTGGACGAGTCAACAATGGATGGCCATACTGAAGATTGCCTCACTTTATATGGTTCAATCGCGGACGCGATATAAAACATCCCTACTGTTTTTTTGTTTTTTGTTTGTTTTTTTTTTTTTGGAGTGGGAACGTTATGCTGGCTAATATCATGGTGAGGGACAGAGAGAAAGTCAAAGAGAATATATTAACAGTTTTTTTTGGGGGAAAATAAACGACATACACAATTTTATTTTCAAAACACAACATATTTTATTCAAATAAACAACAAGCAATTAACAATTAACAATAACATCAAACAAACTATTTTTGACAAGGTTGACAACGTTCTGAAATCATGTTAGGTTTCCACTGATGAAAGTCATGGGGCCACTGATGTACACTTCGTTTCCTAGCTAAAAACAAAAGATAGTCATAATGGTTACAAAACCATCAATCTACTTTCCCATCGTTCCTAGAAGAGTTGCGATCAAAATAGGTCACTAAATGTTCTAAAGAATATCCAAAACTGCGTCGACGAAGAAAATACACACAATATTGTCCACACACCTTGGAATCTGTACTTTGTAATTTCACATCATTGAATCGTGTCGTCTGCGCAATTTTTCTCATAAAGTCGATGATGTCGTCTTCCAATGAGGGTAGTCCATACGAATCAAAATACTCCACACAATCCTCATTAGGGAAGTAAACAGCTACCCAGTGGTTTCCTGGGAGATGACTGTCGTTCGTGTTGATGACATAAGCTTGATGGTCTTGAGGTTTGCGATGAGGTAGTTCATTTTTAGCGCCAACGACAGGATTCCAAGAAGCAGTGTACGAACTGTTGTTCAAAAGGTAATAAAGTTCCCAGGCACCGATTTTATTCACAGGTAATTCAATTCAATTCTGACTTTTTGTTTGAAAGTCTCTGTCAAGTAATCGTTTCTTTGCTTCGTCTCCGCACTCTGAGCTAAGAGAGCTTTGATGCGATAGATCTCTAGAGTAGTCAATGGAGGGTAGGAATGATCACTTGATGAGACTCAAGAAAGCAACACAACTTCCTCCGAGATTGGGCCTCGAGCGTCGTCCGGATACTTGTCCAATTTTTCTTCTGGACTCATCATCAGACATTTATCGTGTTCAATTTGACTGGGATGATCGTTTTGACATCCTTAGCAATCTTTCTTGGTCAATTCCGTAATTTTATCCGCCAGGTGTTTGGCGAAACAGGCCACTAAATACTGTTCTTGTTCTGGCCATCTGGACGTGACCACTATGTCCTCTTCCTCTTTGTCTTGGGGTTCTGCTTTCACGGTAACCTGCCATTCCATTTCCAAAGATTCTCTACTGTTCAAAGGGGGATAAGAGTCTTCCATAGTTTCTAATAGTCTAGAATGACTTCTCTCAAACTGTTGATTTCTATGCCATTATTGAATACGGCATACAAGATGACGTTCACCGTCTCGGCAAGAGCTTTTGCAAACTGAAGTTCCACAGGCAGCTGACCCAATTGTATAGGGTGGAAATGTCCCTCGTCGCTGCCTTGGTCTAGAGTGAAATCAAAAGTCAACAAAGTGTAACCTACAACATAATCTTCGTACGAAATGTCGTGACTGATGTTGGTTCCTAGCTGTCCGATAGCTTCGTGCAGGGACAAGTACGATCTCAAGTAATTCTTCTGGGCAAAGTTAGGTTCGTAGGGTCTGGTACACTACGTCTTGTCATCGCGACTGACTTCGATCTTGGACACTCTGTAGCGCTTAAGCTGGAAAGGATTTTGTTTGTGGGTTCCTTTGAGGGCTGCATTGCTGACGATACCAACGATTAAACGTTTGGGTAACTGTCCTTGGAACAGATAACCTTCGATCTTGGATCGCAGTTCAGCAGCAATTGTGAAAGTTTTCACTTCTACTTGTCGTATCGGATACTTGGTGGTCGTTCTGCTAAATGTGTGACTGATGCCGTTTCCCGCTTTAGGTAACACTTCTACACGGCGTACGTTAAGTCTGGCTTCATGGATGATGGTTTTGTACTCGTTGGCATGATCCATCAAATGGAAAGCGACACTGCTGCGATTTTAGTTTCAGGCAGATATCCACTCCGTTGAGCAAACACTTGTCTTGCAACCACATGTCCAAATGCAAACGATCCATCATTTCTAAACTACGGCCCTGCAGGATTTTCTTTCGACGGTCGTTAAAGCCCACATTGTGAGGTTCGTCATCTGCTCTCAGGGCTGTGTCGTTAAATTTGTCCTCACCTGCTGTGTCAGGCTTCCAAACCACGCAAGCATCCAGATGAGAATTCTTGGCCTCTTTTCCGTACGTCAAGAGATTTTCCAGGTAAGGGTAAGTATCCATGCTACTGCTAACAGTTTTGTTATTCAAGTACAAATCCACTTCGTTGAGCAAGGAATGCATGAAATTGTTGACGGCAGCCACTCTGGCATCGGCTCCCGGATTGGTGTTTTCTGTTTTGATCACTTTCAGTTTCAGGTACAATGAACTGCTATTCAGATCGATGTAATCCATGATTTGTTGCACTTGCTCATCATGAACTTCCACGTTAAAAGTGTTTTGATTTGGAAGGATATTTAGGATTTGGGTAGGGTGAATAATTTCCATTAAAGCCACTTCCCAATGGGCGTGGTGATTCAATTGGATGGCCTGAGGTAATTTGGCAGTAAAACAGCACAAAGTATTGTGAGGAAACACCTCCATGGAACTGTCACTGGGTAATGTCAAGCAAAATTGGTTATTCATAATTCCAGAGTTATAGTGTCCGAGGGGTCGCTGGAAGTCAAAGGAGTGTCTAAAAGAGGATTGTTGTTAGAATGGTGACTGATGGAAGGGTGACTGAAGTTGGACGCAAGGTTCCCGTTGTTGTTCCCGTTAGATGATTATTTCAGGGACGGATTCGTGAGAAAGTAACCGATGCAACTGCTGAGTAAAATGGTCTACAATTGTGTGTCTCCTTGTTGCGAACTCAAATTGGCAATGGCAGCACCAATGACACAATACAGCACAAAGATTTGTCAGAAAAAGAAGATTTGCTTTTTAGGCACACGTTCTCCATACCACACACACAAGGGTTGCCTTTGTAGATCTTGCAGAGAAGAACTGGGGGAAGGAGTGGTCATTGCAGTTGCTGAGGCTGTGTTGAAGAGCATGATGATCACTTCTTTTTATAGTCGATGATTTGCGAAGCGTCGATCCAAGAGTCAAAACTGGGAGGATTTCCTTTCCAACGTACTTTGACGTTTCTGACACGTCGTTTTGCCCTCTTTTCGGGTTCGTCGATCGTGAAAGCTTTCGATCTCGTACACTTTGTCTTCTTTTTTGGTCACACCTTGCAACTCGGGCAAGTAGAATGTTCCTTTTAACACTTCCCCCTTCATGTCTTCCAATTTATAGACGGGAGGATGACGGCCACGCACTCTTTCAGTGACACGAAACAATTCGGTGGTCCAGTTGGGCTAATAACCTTTGTCAAAAGTGCATTTGGTTTTGCCAATGCACACCCAATCTCCTGCTACCAACACTTTACCTTTCTTGGGGACAGTCACCGTCGGGGACGTACCAAACATGCGCTCGAAGACAGACACTTCTTTGTCGGGAGTCACTTCTTGGGGGGGGGGGCACGTCCAATGCTCCGACTATAAGATTGGTTGTACGATTGGACTAGGTGCGGCAAGACATCAATGTACTTGAGTTTGTGTTGATGCGTAAAATATTTCCACATGCGTTCTTTGCAGGTGCATTGTAAACGTTCCACGATGCTGGCTTTGGTTTCAGGATTCTAGGTGGTGATAAAATGAATGTCACGTTTCTTCAATTCTTTTTGGAAAGTTTGGTTCAGAAATTCGGTGCCTTTGTTGGATTGCTATCGATGAGGTTGACGCCCGCTTTGTTTCAACAGCAGTTGGAGGGCTCGCACTGACTCACTGCTCGATTTGGAAGTCAATGGCACGACCCAGGCAAATTTGGAAAAGACGTCGATGACACAAGGACATAATTGTAGCCACGATTGTAAGTGGCCAAATGAGAGACATCAGTTAAATCGGCTTGCAATTGGTGATCGATGCCCTCCACTCCGGTACGACTTCTGGAAAATTTTCATCGAATGGGCTTGTATAAGGTGTACGTGGCTTATTCTTGTAACCATCGTTGCACTTGAGGTAAACGGACACTTTTCAGTCGAGTTTGGCAGCACGATACAATTTGTGAACATGTATGTAACCTGCAGGATGGGATGGTTCGTAGTAAATGCTGGCTAACACATTCTCCATCTTTTAATAAGTTATCCGCTCTTCACTGATGCTACCCTGGATGGGGCGGGTGGATAGTTTAGAAACGGTGTTACGTGTCCGATGTAGTACGGAAGTAACCTGCAGGATGGGATGGTTCGTAGTAAATGCTGGCTAACACATTCTCCATCTTTTAATAAGTTATCCGCTCTTCACTGATGCTACCCTGGATGGGGCGGGTGGATAGTTTAGAAACGGCGTTACGTGTCCGATGTAGTACGGAAGTAGAAGTCGAGGGTATTGGTGGTGGTGGTGGTGACGGTAATGGGATGGCTTTGGACTTCTTTGCTTTTGCTACTTCTGGTTTCCCTTCTTTCTTTTTGACATCTGTCGAAGGAGAAGTGGACATCACCTTTTTAACCCAAGCTTTAAGTTCTTCTCTTTGCGGTGCATGGGAAGGGATCAACAAGGACGCTGCAATCTTACTAGGGATGGGAGCTGCTGACGGTGTTTGAAAGACTTATGGTGCCCCTACTTTCTCAGACATCCGTGGGGCTGCATCTGTCTTGACCATTGGGGGTGGTGGTGGTGTTGGTGGACTTTTCATCAGAGTCTTAAAATCTTTCAGAGTGGGTAGAGTTGTTGCGTCCAAAGTTTTCTGATGAAAGAGTTGCAATTGTTGCAACAGTTGGCCGTACCGTTGCGATCTTTTCGTTTTTGACAAATCGCTGCAATCCATCAACGATTGCAATTCGTGTTGTACCTGGGTCACCTCGGTCAAATGAGGATTGGGAGGTAAATGCCAACGACGGTATTCCATCCATCGTTTGTAAGGTACTAAAGCCCGTTTTCGTCCTTCTACCGGATGTCAATGATCAATTCTGAGACCTTTTGATTCCAGATGTCCCTTTTATGTTCTTGACCCTTTTGTCTTGGAGCTATAGCGGGTAAAATATTTACCAACATACCCAACATAGGAGCCGCTATTACTTTGGTAAGGAGTGGCAACAGCGGTACAATTCCTCTGCGTTGCACCAATATCTTTCTTGTTTGACGACTGGGTATTTTCTTTTGGACCATTTGGCGAAGCATTCTTTCTGATGTTTAGACAAAGATATCGTTCCTTTCAAGACATTCAGACCCCATTCTCTCACGGTATCGATGACGTCTTTGGAGGCGGTTTGAATGAGTTGTTTTCTCATGGGTGGAGAAGCTTCGGACAGGACGGAGAACATGTCCCAGTGTTTGACTAAACGAGGAGGCTGTCCTTTCCTTTTCTTTCCTTTGGGGGTAGAAGAAGAATATCTTGGGGTGTGACATCTTTCTTTGTTTAATGGTTGGTTCCGGATCACACACCAAAAATACACTAACGTCGATGACTTGGCACAAGGTCTTTTATCCTTTTTTGGACTATCGCTTCGTCTAGATGTTGACAATTTGTTTTCCAAAATCGCCAAAGAATCCTCATCTTTGGCAGCTCCACTTTTTCTTTTGACGAGTATGTCTTTTCTGGAGGTGACGTCGATGTTTGGCTAAGTGTTTTTTTCGGACGACGAGAATGTCTTTTTTTTGTGTTTTTCCGTTTTGGACAGAACAACGAAAATGGTGACGGTGTGTACTTGTTCGAGGGGACATCTTTAGGCATTCGGGAACACACACAAAAACACCGAAGGCAATGGCTTGACATGTGTCCTTTTATCTTTTTTTTTTAAATTTTGATAAGAGTCTTTTTTCAAACGTTTTGACCACAGTTTCTATATCGCCTAAATCCTCCCCTTTGTTTGCTTCTCCTTTTCTGGGGGTGAAGTCGATGCTTGGCTAAGTGCTTTTTCGGATGACGTTACTGTTGTTTTCCTTTTACTTCTCCTTTTTGGACAGGAGAAAGACGATGGTGTGCACTTCTTTAAGCCGACAT